>VDFB02371662.1:0-29732 GCA_007258455.2 Sequoia sempervirens | reverse complement strand
TTGTGTGTTCAATGCATTGAAGGACATAGACAAAATTAATTGGATCAAACATGTACTTAGCATGAAAGATATGCATATGTTTATGTGCAATCATCATTTGTAAAATGCGCTATTTTGGATCTTCACCAAAAAGGAATTTTCTAAAATTGTTGAGATTAGATATAGGTCATAATTCATTCTCTTGGAGATGTGATTGAGTTGCAAGAGCCCATGCAACTAATGGTGATGACACAAAATTCAAATTGGTGGGTCTAGTCCAAGTTAGAGTAGGGGAAGAGGGTGAAGGAAATAATGAAGAGTGGCAAATTTTGATTTTATGCCAAATACATTGTCACTATCATATCTTGAGTGTGCACAATGATTTGAAATGAGGGCTTCAATGTTCCAAGCCTTGGGGAGGTCTATGAGTGCATTAATAACATGCTCGACCAAATAAAGGCTATTGTACAAAAGAAAGTCCCCACCTTGTAGTTCTATACTAAGCAAATTCAAAACCATCATTTATTAGAGGTGGGAGAATTGCAACACTTCCATGCACATGGCTGCCTATGCATTGAACTTAAAGTGGTGTGTGTAGAGGCCTGACAAAGTTGTCCCTATTGTAGATAGTGAGGTGAAGAGGGGCTTTGTGAGGGAAATTCAAAAGATTTACAATACTATTGGTACCTAAATTTGCTACCCCTAAAAAACTTGGCGTTTAATCATATTTGTAGCCAAATGTTAGTTCATTCTTGTCACATCAATGCCAATGATGTTACCTTTGCTATCAAAGTGGTTAATTCCTTAGGTGTTGGTCTATCTTGGTGTACTAATGATAAATGCAAGTTGCTCATCATAAAGATTATCAAGCTATAAATCTTGAAGGAGGTTTCAACTCCAACGCTAGCTCATGAAAGAAAGGGTGAAGTTTAAAGAAAGATTATTGTGGGAGAAAAGAGACACATGCAAGAAAGATTGAGGCTAAGACAATCTTCTCTAGCACATTGAGACAAAAACATACACGAGGATTGCCTTTGAAGCATAAAGTTGTCATTTTGGAGGGCCTAATATTCAAGCCAGGTAGTTTTTGTGAAGTGTTGAGATCAAACATTCTATTTTTAGAAAAATATACGTTTTTACTTTTTGTTGTTGTCTTGAATCGAGGAGATAAGCTCAAAAATCACAACTTTATATTTTAGAAAGTTGATTTTTTGATTTTGCTATCTTTTTAGCAAAAAAGCAATAGATGGCAAGCAATGGTAGAGGCTCAATAGTACAATTTCAATCTCCATCAGGTGAAATGGTTTTCGGAGGTGGTAAAATGATGGAAAAATCGTTGAAGTTAGAGATTTTATGACACAATGTTCGAGAACAGAAAAATGAAGCAATTTTAATGAAGGATGAAAAGTTTCTATAAAATCATTCAAAAACTCATAAAAAAACACTCAAAGTGCCCATTCCTTGTTCATTTTTGGTGTCACATTTTAACATCTTTAGTTTTGCATCCAAGTCATCTGTTGATTTAAGGTAGCTTCGGTCAGATATAAATGATGATTGCATTTATGCATGATCATCATTTATATATAATCGAAATCTACTATAATATCTGCAAGTAAGTTATTCGAAATTCTGATCATGAGTAAATTCGAAATCAAATACTGATCGAACTTAACATACACTAATCGCTGTTTGCTAAATACATGCGGGTGTTTGGAGCTAGCCACCGATAATTATCGGTTGGCTAAGAGGAGTCCGCGTACTCAAAGGACACGTCCTCTCATGAGACGTGTCTCTCCTTGAGGCGTGTCTCCCCTTCAAGATATAAAGACATAATTCGATCTTCTATTGTAGCATATCGAAATACATTAATATTCTGCAATAAGAAGATCAGAAACAAAACATTAAAATTTTGACTTAGAATACATACACAAAATTTTTAGATTTAGGATTTGCTTATTCTCCATATAGAATATAATCTGATTAGATTTGGTTACATTCACATCATCAATTTCTTGATTTTGGTGTCCATCATGAAAAAACCCCACTGAGTGCCAACTTTTGTTTTTGGCATTCAAGGTAGAGATTTGGGGGAAATACTTGATGAGGGCCACATTTGGTGTTTTGGCATTTGAGACATGCAATTCTTGATTTGGCATCTTTGAGGGAAAATCCTTGATGAGTGCAAACTTTTGTTTTTGGCATTTGAGGCATGGCATTCTTGATTTTTGCGCCCATCGGAGAAAATCATCGATGAGCGCCAACTCATTCTTTGGCATTCAAGGCATGGAATTCCTATTTTGGTGTCCATTGGGGAAAATCCTTGATGAGCACCATGTAATGTCCCTTTTTGGTCTATGCCAACTGTTTTGGGAAGTTCCAAGATTCTTGGAGAATGCCAACTTTATCGGAGGGAAATCCTGACAGTGGTAGTGAGTTTAGGAAATCAAGATGAGTCCAATGGTACTTTTTGGATGTAGTTTCAACATTCAAGGAGCTCTCCAAACTTCTTGGAGAAGTTTGCTATTTTTGAAAAGCACTAATTTTCATTGAGTTCGTTATTTTGAGAGCTTGAGAGTATTTTGGTGAGGTCAGAATTCATTTTTGGTACATTTAATGTTTTCTGTAACTTTGGCTGGATGTGTGGAAAATAATTAAATATTTAAATAGTTAAATGTTAAGTTGTTGAAAAAGTAAAAAGTTAAAAGACAACTTAAAAAGGAGTCTAAAGTCACTTTTTGGAGGTGAAAATAAGGACACAAATAACAATGCTTTATTATTGAATAAGTGCTTATAAAAGGGGATTGGAGGAAAGAAAGCTCTTTTTTCTGGATATTCTTGGCATTTGATATTTTATTAAAACCCCAGTTGTGGAGTTGAGCAGACTTCTACTGCCGTAGGATGGAAACCCTAAGGTGAAGATTGATTTCGGGAGTCAAAGATCTTCCATAGCCAATATGACGTGATTTGTTCAGGGTCGTAGAATGTGCTGAAAGGATTCAGTTTGACATTTTGTGCCGAAGGAGGAGGTCTATTTTGCAGGATTTTGGTATTGAGTTGCATGGTAAAACATATTATGATTTGTGAAGAAATAATAAATTTGTATGAAATGAATTGGAGATTTCATGCATATCTTACAGAGGCAGTGTTGAGGCACTTCATAAGAGTTTATGCTATAAATTTCTAGCCACCCCAATAAATATTATTTATTCTGTCTGCTGGCCACTGTATGTTCTTGCTGGAAGAGTGGTGCACTGGTAATGAGGGTGGTTTTAGGAACAGCGAAATAAATTTTTGAGGAGCCCGAGGAGTTCAACTTGCAGGCTGCCCCTTGTTGCAGACCGCAACAACAAGGAAGTGGACATGATAGTTGAGGAAGCTAGGTGGAGTCCCTGGCAAGGGTTCTGATAACCTTCGTTGATATTCCGCCTTGTACTCAGGCCATTTCAAGTGATTTGAAGGAGATTTGTTGTCTATGAACAGTGAAACATATCTGAAGTTTCAGATTTGCTATACAAAGTATGATTGGAGCAGCACTGATGAGCAGGACAAACAGTAATATTTTGATATTTCTATTGATCATATGAAGGCGCAGTTGCCTGAAGACATTTGGAGGTTGTTAATTATGGTTCCATTTGCAAGTTTCTTTCCATATAGATCGCTGTTTGGTACCAGTAGTTATCCTTATTGTATGCAGCAGTTTTGAAGTATTTTGCCTTCAATAAAATCAGCTGTAGTTCACAAGGAGTTGTTGCTGCTGTAACAAGAGTCACAGAATTCAGAAATCCATTTCCACAAAGTGTTTATTTTCCGAATCTTATGGTACAAAGAATTACTGTAGGTGTATCTGTACTTCCCAAGAGTATCTATCCTCTGACCAGCACCATCTGCAAACATTAATGGTATTGTTTTGAGGTCAGAAAATCAGTTTCCAGTTTGTATGTATTTCTGATTTATATCGGCATAATCCCATGTTCATTGCATATTTATCCACTAGTTAATGAAGTTGCCAATAAGAAGTTTTTGTAAGAAAATTGTTTGAAAAATGTTCAATGAAAATCAATGCAATTCAAATTATTTGAGAAGCTGTTCATGATTATATTTTATAGTTTGTTGTACCCAAAATTAAAATTTTTGCTTCATTAAGGCATTTTAGAAAAAGAGTTGGTAAAAGTCTTGTAAAAATTGTCAAAAAGGTCAAAAAATGAAAATTTGCATGTCACGCATGTTGGTCAAAAACTCAAAATTTTCAAAATCTGATGATCTAGGTCACTTTAGAGTGACCTTGTCTACAAAATCTAGATCTCAGTTTTTCAGCCCTCGGAAATTTTCTAAAAATAGAAAGTTCTTGAAAATAGAATTTTTCTGGGTTTCTTCCCATATGGATACTGGCAAAATTTTCTAAAAATAGAATTTTTGCTTCTAGGGCTCAAACTGATTTTGATTGGTTTAAAATACTTTGTAGTCTAGCTGGTCCAATCAAAATCGTCAAATGATTAGTTTTTCCCTGGTGGGTCTATTCTGCTTTTTCAAAAGTTAAAACGGGAGCTCCAAGGTCATCAATGGAGGATGGTCAACTGCCAGGTGTCAGATTCAAGGTCTCAAGTACTGCATAGATTGAGAAACAACAAAGGATGTTCGTGGAACGGAGAATGAAGGAGGGAAGCTAGAAAATCTTGTAAATGGTGAAATTTTGACTAACATTGGAGATGCTAGGTGCCCCTGAAGGCGCCTAGCTGACTTTGCCTTAGAATATTTTTCAATCTTCGATGTGAGGTGAATGCACGGAGTGAGGAACAAGGAATGAAGAAAAGTTGAAAAAGTTGAAATAAAAACTAACTCTTGCCAGTAAAGGCGCCCCTGGTAGCTAGGGGCGCCCATCTTTTCAAAGCCTTAGATGTTGTTTCTAGGGTTTGTGCCTCCAATAGTTTGTTCTCAGAATTCATTCGGCTCCGCAATGAATCTAGCAGCAGGTCCATTGGATCAATGAGTCAGTCGGAATTGTGGATTGAATAGAGAAGTTTTATCAAAGAGCAAACGAGAAAGGATGTTCGTGGAATGGAGAAGGAAGGAGGGAAGCTAGCAAATCTTGAAAATGGTGAAATTTTGACTAACATTGGAGATGCTAGGCACCCCTGAAGGCGCCTAGCTGACTTTTCCTTAGATTATTTTTCAATCTCCGACGTGAGGAATGCAGCAACGGTGAGCACGGAGTGAGAAACAAGGAATGAAGAAAAGTTGAAAAAGTTGAAATAAAAACTAACTCTTGCTAGTAAAGGCGCCCCTGGTAGCTAGGGGCGCCCATCTTTTCAAAGCCTCAGATGTTGTTTCTAGGGTTTGTGCCTCCAACAGTTTGTTCTCAGAATTCATCCGGCTCTACAATGAATCCAACAGTAGGTCCATTGGATCAATGAGTCAGTCGGAATTGTGGATTGAATAGAGAAGTTTTATCAAGGAGCAAACTAGAAATCATGAAAATCATTAAAAAATATTCCAAGTCTGAAAAATAAAGGCGCCCCAGGTAGTTAGGGGCGCCTAGGGGTTTAAGAGGGCTAATCCAGCTATTAGGGCTTGCAAGTATGCTCATCTTCTTCAGAATTCCTCAGGCTATCTAGTGAATGCCTCAGCCAGATCGTCCGATTCATTAGTCACTCGCAGTTGCAAATCAAATGGAGGATAGAGCATAGGAGATAAATTTGAGAAATTGGAAAATGCCTAAAAATTGTTTAGTCTGGTGATCATGGGCACCCCAGGTAGCTAGGGGCGCCCAAGCTTTTGAGCATCTAAAAAGTGGAAATTAGGGTTTGTAACCTCTAAGAACTTTTCTTCAGATTTGAACAAGCTCTTCAATGGATTCATCAGTGAGCTCATCAGACTTGTCAAGCACCAGATATTGCAAGTTGAACGGAGGGATAAACTTGTGCAAAATGAAAAAGTCAAAATTGAAAGATAAAAACACAGAAAATAATCTAACTCTGGAGGAGTTGGGCACCCCAGCTAGCCAAGGGCACCCAAGCTTTTGACCCCCTAGAATCAGTTTTTATGAGATCCAACATCCAAGAGTTCTTTCTCATAATTCATTAGGCTATCCAACGAATCCGTCAGCCAATTCATCGGCCAGTATAGGATCCGGAAACGAGAGTTCACCTGAAGGTCAGAAAGCATTAACAAATTGAAGAACATTTAAAAAATGGCTATCTTTGGAGTTAGCCAACTAGGTGCCCAAGATTTTGAGGGCCCAAAATTAGTTTTTAGCAGTTGCAGTCTCCAGAACAATCTTCTCTAATTTGATTAGGCTCTGCAACAAGATCATTAGTCAATTCACAGGATCAATTTGATGGCCAAAATCGAAGATCGAAGGGATGCATTTTATCAAGCAAAAAATTTGAGAATTTCAAAAAAATGGCTAAGTTTGCTAAGCAAAGGCGCCAAGTTTCAATGCCTTAGAGTAATTTTCAAAATTTCATCATTCATCATTCTAAACCTTGTCCACATTCGACATACCTGCTGTCGGATTGGCTTCAAAGAGTTAAAGCTGGAGAATAAAGAGTCTTTTTCGTTCTCAACATCTATTTAAAAAGGCTTTTGGCATTCATTCTTCACATTTTGTAGGTTGACCTTCAAAGGAAGAAAGATATCATTTTTCTGCTTTTCAAGATTTGGAGGCTCAAACGAAGTGTTTTTTAGTTTTCTTCATGGATTCGGGATTGGCTAGCACAGAGGCTTGCTTTTTCATGCTTTAATTTTCCAGGGCATCACATTTCAGAAAAAGGGGGTCATCTTTTTCAAATTTCATCAATCTTGAAAATTGGATAATTTTATATTTTTCAAGAACCCGCTTTTTTTGCACTTTTTCAGGAAACCCTTAGTATTTTCAAAATCTAATTAACTAGGTCTCTTTGAAATGTGCTTCTACACAAAACCCAACTCTCAATTTCTTTTAGGAAAATCCTAAAATTTTAGGTTATCTGCTTTTTCAATCAGCCATCAACACTTTCCAAAATTGGATGATCTAAGTCACTTCACAATAGGATTGTTCATAAAACTCATATCTCAGATTATTTTTGAAAAATTATGCCTTTTAAAGAAGAAAAATCAGCAAGCTATTTTTAGCTTTTGTGCAGAACTTGTTCGAGCATAGTCGAGTTTACAGCCAAAAGTCGAGTTTTCAGCATGCATTATTCTCCCATGGAATTCAGAACCAAGTAGTAGATGGGGGGTTGTTTGCAGCCTCAGGCCGAACGATGTCAAGAAGTGCTTTTCAATACCACCATGGACAAAAAACATCATCATCTTAGTCGAAGAACGTGAAAAGGTGTGGTATGAGCAAAAGGACAAGTATTGGGAAAGAGTTGTACAATACTCTTACATTGAAAAATCAGGAGAAGTGTCAGAAGTATAAAAGTTGCAGAAGAAACAGAGGAATGTTGGAAGATGGTCACACACAAAGTAAAAAAAGATATGTTGAAGCAAGATGATATATTTATAAAATGTCATCACTCCAGTTGCAAAGCCGCCGAAATTAGCAAGATTTGATAAAGTAGCTGAAGATGTCAAAGATTCTCTAAGTTTGATTGTAGAAGGCAAAAAGTAGAATATTGCCTTAGATAGTATCAATGCTCCTAACAATGAGGCAGTTACCAGCTTTTTGACAGATATACTTTCCCAAAATACCAATGGATGAGTTAACTTATTAGGACAACAAAGGTCTACAAAGATAGATTTAAAGCAGCGGTTAACTCGATGCTTTTTCGGAGTTTTCTTGCTATTCTTGTCTCATGCTTATCTATTCTTTGTGAGAGAGAAAAGAATCAAGTTGTAATAGTTGGCACTTTCCCTGTTTTTTGTTTTCAGCAGGTTGTTAGTTAGTTTTTATTGTTTTAGTTTTAGAAATAAAGCTTGCATTTTGGCAAGTCTTGTTGTAAAAGCAAGGAGATTTTAGGGTTCCCTACTCCTTGTTTGTGTATAAATAAGGGCAGCTTTGCCCATTTTCTTTATCCGTTATTGTGATAGCGAATTGCTGAGCCTACTTTGCCTACAAGTTGTTATTCAGTGTCTGTTCACTTAGTGTAAGAGCAAGCTTGCATGCCTGCCTTTTGCTGCAAGATATTGTTCAGTTTATGTGTAATTTGTGTTAAGTGTATTATGGTTTGATCGCTAAATTGTAAGCCTATTATTGCTACAATCCTGCTGTCCCAGAAGTGTAATCGTTATTAGAAATTTGAGAAAGGAAATCTTATGCCTCATTTGCTTTGATCTACTCTCTCCGGTTTTGTTTTATGTGTTTTGCTTACATAATCTTTATTTCAGCTTGCATTGAAAAGTACAATGAGTCTTTAGGTGTATGTTGGAAGAGAGTTTGTTTAAGTATCTGTGTTGAAATCATTTCTTGTTTACTTTTAACTCTCTAGCTCTGAGCTTACTTGAGTTGTTAAAAGTGTCATTAGAGTAGGCCTAGTTGTAGTTGAAATTCTAAAAGAGAAAATCTCAGCTACGACGCTAGAGTTTTATAACCCTGCGCTCTTAGCTGAGAACAAAAAGATTGGCAAATAGTTTAGTTTACTTTCTTTAACCATCATCAGCGAACAGGGAGCTTCCCCTCCTAATTTGAAGAGTAGTTTATTTGTGCATAGCTGTCTGTTCCCAATCCGTATTCCAAAGGTGCGAATTGAAACACCAACATAGTTACAATTATTCTTGATCCTTGTTTGGATGTTCAATGTTTTATCAAATGTTTGACAAAATGCCAATGAGTTAAAATTCATATTATTTGCAAGAGTGTTTGAAATTTCTTGGTAGGGATATTTCAATGGTATTAGAGTTGGTGAGCTTGTCAGCTTGTGGGGAAGTTGACTC
The DNA here is from genome assembly GCA_007258455.2 of Sequoia sempervirens. Classification (NCBI taxonomy): domain Eukaryota; kingdom Viridiplantae; phylum Streptophyta; class Pinopsida; order Cupressales; family Cupressaceae; genus Sequoia; species Sequoia sempervirens. Next base: position 20,900 of record VDFB02371662.1, on the reverse strand, counting down.
GTTGTAGATTTTTAGTTGCATGATTCAGCAGTGAATCTCAGTTTTAACAGTTGTATGTTGGTTTCAACAAGGTTTAAGTCAGTGTCTAGTGGCTTTAGCCAGATCAAGACATTTCAAGAATCCATGACTGAAGTATTGCAAGTTTTTGGAAATCATCAGAAGGATCTAACAACATTGATAAGGGAGAAAGATAAATGGGATTATGAATGTGAGGCCACCAAATTTTTTGATCAGTATCAAGAATTACTTGATGAGTTCAAAGACTACGTTTCCTTTGATGAATTCTTGAAGTTACTTGAAATAGAGCATCCTAACAAAAAAGAGCATTATAACTACATAAGAAGATCAAAACAAATGATGGTGTTGATATTTTAGGTGTGACAACAAAGGAAGATAAGCGCTTAAGCAGTTTCAGATTTTTTATTTTTTTTAACGAGTGACATACCTCAATGCAAAATACATATGAAGTAAAATTTCAGAATGCCCATCAGGAGAATGCCTTAGCTGAAAATGATGATGAAGTTGAATTTTCAGGAGCACCTGCAAGTGAAGAGGAGTACATGAGTCTTCCTGAAAGTGTTGAGTTTGAAGCAGATGATAGTTTCAAGATTGAAGGTATGGATTTTTTTGATGATTCATTGTTTGAGCATGGTGCTTTCCTACCATCTATTCAAGGAATTTGCAATGCAAGAATTAGAGAGGTAGCTGATTTTGAAAGTGATATTTTTCCTACAAAAGAAGTCAATTCAAAAATCTTGTTGTGTGGTGAGGCAAGTCACTTTGCTGATATAGATCAAAGGCCTAAAGAACTGCAAGAATTGAAGAATCAATTTTTGGTCACAGAAGAGAAAAGTGTACAAGTTTTGACTAGAGTTGATAGCACACACAAATTCATTGAGGACCTCATTTGGAAAGCCCAAATTGAGGAGAGGCAAAAACGTATTGGAGGAGGAGCCACTCTTGGAAATTTGCAAATGGTCAAATATACATTGGAAATAAGGAAATCAGATTACTTGCAATTGCTCATAGATAGCGATCATGCTATCAAGTTTGCAGAAGAGATCTTCAGTGCATTCATAGAAGAGGAGAAAGAGGTTGACAAGCTCAACCTAGAGCTAACTTTAGCTCACTTTTCACTCATAGAAAAGGGTTTAAAGAAGGATGCCCACTACCCCCTACCTTATTTGGTTTATACATTGACAAATTAGAAGAATGACTGAATTTTTGTGGAGGGGATGGTGTTCATTTAGGAGAGTATGTGGTGAGGCTTTTTTGTTACATAGACAATCTCATTTGATTGGAAGGTTGAATTAGAGGCTGAAAGAGCACTTTTGCAAGGAGGTACACATGCAAGTAAACACCGATATGACTGAGATTTTTATTTTCTCCAACCAAAATTAAAAAAATGAGTCTGGTCTCTAGGAAGAATTGACAAAGTACAAATATGTTGGGGTAGACTTCAATAGTAAGCTTAGATGGGAAACATGTAGAAGGAAGATAAACTTGGGAGGATGGAGAGCACTGTATTGCAAAATAGAAGTAGAGAGACTGAATTATGGGATTGAAAAACTATAAAGGTATTATATGGGTATTAGTGGTATCATTGGTGATTTATGGGTGTGAAGAGTGGGCTAGCAAACCTTCAGAACTGAAATAGAGATGAATAGAGAGGATTCAAAGGTATCTAATTACAAGAAAAATTCAAAATAAAAGCTTTAGTTCCTTGTGAGGGCCATCTAGTAGAAATAGGTACCTTCCCTAATGAGGCAGCTACTATTCTTTGTCTCTTGGATATTTGAAGAAATTAAATAGATGGATGCAAATAGATGGCCTAAGGTTGTCACCAAAGAAGTTTTGAACAAGAGAAACCATATAGTTGAAAGAAAGCAACAAGTGGATGAACAAATAGAATTTTAACTTGAATGCAATCTTAAATAATAACAAAGACAAACACAATAGAAAATTTCAGTAGCTATGTGGGAAAAGAAGTTAGGGACAAAGAGGAAATATTATCTTGCTGAATTTAACCCTAAATATATGATCACCATCAAAAGGCCTATATAGGAGCAAACATCACTTGAAGAAAAGATGACCATGGCCCACTTGAAGACTCATTCATAGTACTTCGATGTGAAACAAGCATGCTAGTGTTTTTGATTTGTCCTTTTTAGAACAGTTCTAACTTGAGTAGTGTGTGAGGAAATCCTCTCTTCAAATTTGTAAGGAATATCCCTGATCTAAATTACTTCTAAAAATACTGTACAATTTTATCATCTGGAGTTTTGCAAGAAATTAAAATATTGAAAAGCAAACTTGACCTATCTTTTTGATCTTGGAGGTTAGAGCACAAGTCTTGACAGTTCTTTAGCTCACCATAAGGATTTTCTGTTATATAGTAAAATAATAATACTATCTATTGATTACAATCAGTAGTTCCATATCACGAAAAGATTGATTTTAAATAAAAGGAACACTTAACTAACATAAATAAATATAGTCTGATATTGAAAAGAAGAAATTTCCTAGAAGCATGCAAAGCTATTTCAAAGATTAAAAAACAAGTGTTATGCAAATTTAACTATGAATCCTTTTATTACAAACTTGTGAACACACTAATTTAATTTCAGTGTTTGAATGAAAACTTCTGCAGCATAAGTATGGTTTGAATGTAAGTTGTAGCACAATCATCATTTGTCACCATGAATCTTCTAATCTAGCTGACTGTTGTACTTATCACTTTCTCTAATGCAATTGAAAACCTTTGACCGCCATGATTGTGGAGCTCGTCCATATGCTATTTTGAAGAAGCTGAAATCATTGTCCTGGAAGATCAAATATGTGGTTATCTTCTTATTACAAAATTTGTTGCAACAAATTGTCCCCAGAACAGTTACAGACAAAAAAGATGCCCAAATCCTCTTCTCAAAGAGAAAACTTCAAACTAGTGGCAAATTTTTTATTAAAATTGATCAATTCTGTTTGGATGCCACTTGCTTTATTTAGACACCCTTGAGAAGATTAGCCCACCCTGCCCCCCGGCCCCCTTTCAATGGATTACATGGCTTTGAAATTTGATAGTTGCAATCATGCAATTTGATCTTCAGGAGCCCGTTTTGAATCAAGTGTAAACGTTCTTTCTTTAGAAACTAGCTCACAAGATGAGAAAACCCATGAATTTAATTGATTTTGTACCATAGCACAACTTGAAAAGTCACATGGACGCTTTTCCAATGGTCCTTGTTTGTAATGTCCCCTTTTTAGCTTGTTCTAGTTTCTCGTTGGTTTAGCCTATTAGCTAACCCTCGTAGGCTAATGCAAATGGTTTGAGGGTCTTGTTTGGCAGATATCAAAATGTTTTCTTCTCCAGAGCTCAGTTTGGTTCAGGAGGACTTAGTTTCACACACTATTTATAGTAAGTTAGCAGGTCATGAGAGTTCAATGTTTCTATTTATAGAAGGGCACTTGGACATGTGGTGATTTCAGTGTTGATCCCAGATTTCAGTTGGCCTGCGAAATAAGAATTAATGTGCAAGTTATATCATTTAATTATTAATTAATCATTAAAAGCAGATTATAAAGTTATATTATAACTTTATGTCTAAAGGGGGCCATGTAATGACTTAAAATACATTAAATGATATTTTGATTTGGGCGTCACTTATGAGGAATTACTATTAAGTTATAAAGTGCTCACGAAATATATTAAATATAATTTAAATGATTTAAAGGAAACTTCTAGAGGGGATCGACCTACTTGGGAAAAGCATATAATGGCTTATCAATAACACAAAAGGATTCATTCAGGATTTTGATATTTGATTTTGAAGAATTTTACTGTGGAGAAGAAGAAACCTAGGGTTTCAGCCTTTTTTGCCATTATCAGCTTTGGAGAGCATAGCTGCTTCGAAGTTTGTGCATTCGGAGGTGGTGAAAGATCTTTCGAAGGTTCCTGTGAAGATTGGCTTCATCTAGGAGTCAACACTGAGCTTCATTGGTGAAAGATTCAAAAGTTTTCAAGGGTTTCAGGGGATAAACATTTGCAGACCAGAAGTTGATATTCGGGTATAATCAATGTTATTGTAAATTCAAAGCAATAAATAATGAAAGTTGATTATTTGATATTTTAGCTTTTATCATTTCTCTTTTTGCATTTGCTTTGCAATTCTATGCATTTTTTCTTGGTAAATATTTTGAGAACTTCAAAACACAAAAAAATTAGATCAGCAGTTGCGAAGAATTTTATATTTGGGAGAACAAGGGTTCTGTGATGAGCCCTGTTGGTTCACAACTCAAACCCCTGTATTTTTCTTATCTTATTTGTGTTTTTTTGTTTTTTAGAGAAATTTTCTAGACAGAAGAGAAGGGGCGTACAACATAAAATGCTTATAAAATGTAAATCTGAGCTATTTTCTACAGAATGGAAGTGCAAAAGGCATTATTTAACTGAAACAAATAGATCACAAATGATAAACGTACCCGAAAGCTTCCAGATTATTTATTTAAGAAAATAAGTCCAGTTTGCCAGCCAAGATGGTGAAAACTGACAAAATCCAGTGTAGGAAGCTACAAAATGCAATGTCCAATCTAGAAACTGAGGCAGATGGTACATATAAGCCAGATGCCAAAGAAGTTGAAGAGAAACCCTCAAAAGGAAAGGTGTTTCTCCTAGAAAACCCAAACGCCCTTGCACGAAGAGCCATGCACTTCAAGCAATAAGCCAAAATCCTCAACTCAGAAGGTACGGCCATGAAGTAGAGTGTCTGCCAAACGAAGGAAGGACGCCATCTCTCAAACCCTCCTGAACTGACAAGGAAACTCAACAGAAACACAGATTTAGCTCAATAGAACCTCTGAATGAAGCTCTCACAAATGCACTAATTTGACTGGTCTCTCACAGTCTCAAAAATGCTCAACATTGAAGAAGATCTCGTTCTCCAATGGAAGAAATTGTTGAAACCCTGGTCACAGAGAGTAGCACAGAAGAAAACCCAATTGGCAAAGTCAAATGATCAAGAATAGAGTTTGATTTGCCAAAAAATGCTTATATCCTCAAAGGGCATGCATTTCAAGAAGATGACACCACTTTTCATTAGTTAAATCTTTTAAAATATATTTAAGTCACTTTCAATAGTTTGACTTAAATATTTTGGGCGCCTACTTTGAAGATTAAGTGATTTAATTTTAAATCACTTTTCATGAAATATTTAAGTGATATAAAAAGTATACAGTCAATTTGACTTTATAATAAAGTGTTAAGTTAATAATTAACTTAAATCACTTAAATAATCATAACTCTCTCAAAACTCCATATAATTCTGTGTCATCAGAAGCTGTCAACCCCTGAACTGCCAAGGCCTGCTCTGAGCCAATCACTGAACTCTGAACTGAGAACGACAAAACTCCTCCAGATAATGTCACTTGTAAATGTAATCAAATCTTATCAAATAGGATCCTAAGAAATCTAAAGGAAATACTAAGTCTGAAATTTTGTGTAAGAATTCTAAGTCAAGATTCTAAGTTTCAGATTTTAATTCTCTTATGCTGAATGTACTAATTGCAGAACATTTATGAATTTCGATGTCTACACTCAATGGTTTCCATCATGCTTTATACTAGAGAGGGGAGAGACATCTCCACAAAGGTACGCGCCTCCAAGGAGAGACGCGCCCCATGAGAGGACGTGTCCCTTGAAGGGCGCGGGTTTCCCATAGCCGATTATTACTAATCGGTGGTAAACAGAACAATGTTAGTACCCAGCGATAAGTATAAAGCAAAGTTCGATTTATATATATCGAATTCCATTAATTCGAATTTCTCATTTTTTCAGAAATATTAAATGATGAGTAATTTCAATCATATATAAATGATGATGATGTTTTCAGCAATCATCATTTATATATGACCAAAGCTACCTTCCATCAACACTCCCTCTTAGCTAGGGAAGATAATTTCAAATCAAATAAGTAGAGATATCACCTTCACACGTGATATCGAAGATATGGTATTGTTTACTCAATATTGTCAAGTCACATGACATTCTTCATAACACATCTTCATTATGGTATGTGCACTGACATCAAGTCACATGATGTCTACCATAATTCATGGCATATCCACGGATATAAATATCCACCATGATTATCTCTTAAGGATCACAATGAGCTTCAGATGACATCAAGTCCCATGATATCCATCAAAGTGTCCAAGAGATACTATCATGACATGTCCACAGATATCAAGTCACATGATATCTATCATGATAGTTTATCATTGTAGAGTCGTCACTTTACAATGTCAAATACAAGTGCTCATTATTAGAAAGATCGTCACCTTTCAATAATGTACACAAGGGGAGTAGGCCCATAAGGTCATGGAGTCACACACATGACAAAAGAGTTTACACATTAAACATCTTTATATATTAGTACAACTTTTATAAACAATTTGAATTTCAACATAATATCAAATTACATTTCAACCATACCAAGTTTCTTCCTTAAGTGTTCTACCTTGATTCGGGAGAGAGGCTTGGTGAGAATGTCTGTTGTTTGATCATTTGTACTAACATACTCCAACTGGATCACTTTCCTTTCCACCATGTCTCTTACATAATGATAGGGGATCTCAATGTGCTTAGATCTATCATGGAAGACAGGATTTACAGAGAGTTTGATGCAACTCTGATTATCACAATGAATGATTGTAGGATTCAAGGGCTCACCAAAGAGTCCCACAAGTAATTTATGAAGCCAAACTGCTTCTCTTGCCCCCATAGAGGCTGCAATGTATTCAGCTTCTGTTGAGTCATGTCCGTCTCTAAGTGACATCTCTCGAGACGATTGGCCTATTACACCTAATTCCCTCGAGGGGCCGACATAGACGGATAGAGGGTCACTTCGAGCTTGGCCTCACCACCGGAGTTTCTGACTGGCTTGTTCGCTCTGCCTGATCGACTATCGCACTGTTATTTTAGCGCTCTCGCAGCAAGCAGGGGACCATTGCTATTTTTAGCGCTTATCGCGGGCGGCATCGAATCACTTCGTAGAGTCTGGCCGATCGCATCGGATCAGTCATCGGGTTAGAAACGAGGAAGATATTAATATTTGATCGTATTGATTAAATATTAATTAATTAATGTTTATAATATAAAGTTATAATTTTAAATTATAACTTAAGTGATTGCCTTGAAGGGTGCGCCCATCATCAGAAGGGGCCAAAAGTGACTATTAAAATATTATAAAATATTTGACGGAGAACTATGGAGAAATTAAAGAATTAAAAGTCAAATATCATTTAAAACCCTATTATGGTGGAAATCGCACTTTTGTGAAAGATAAAGGGTTTTGCATTGGTAATTGTGCCATTATGTGATTATTGAGTTTTGAAGACTGATCAAATTGATCTGAGCCTGAGACTTTAGGGTTTCGTGTTCATCTTCCTTGGGGAACGAGCCATCTCCAGCGGAAAGCAATTCAGAGAGTGTGCAATATCACTTGATCTATTGCCAACAGAGGTTTTCTTATTCAGAGGAAACTATAGAGCTTCAGAGATTGTTATTTGTCAGAGATTCTTCAGAGTTTTTATCCAGATACTGTTTGTTCATTAAGGCGCCCATCTCAGAGACATAAACATTGATATTGTGAGAAGTCCGTACAGCATTAAATGCAGATCTGACAGGCCGTACATTTCTGTCAGGGCCGTACCTCTGTTCTTTGGCCGTACTCATCAGCTTAAAAGAAACGCCTTGATTTGAGGGTTCCAGTTTGCATTAAAGGAGGCGCCAATACCACTGGGTCATTCTGTGCTTGCCAGACGGAGGGAGAAAGGGAGAAATCTACACAGCCGTACAATTCTGTGCATCATCAGCAAGCTTTATTTACCAGGTTTTTACCAAATATAATCATTATTTCTTCTTGCATGTCAGCTGAACCATATTGTATTGAGCTATCGCGAATAGAAGATGAAACTTTTCAATCTTAGCGTAATTTCTATGCTTAATAGTCATCTAGTATTTTTTATTGAATTTATTTCAATTTCCTGCAAAAGCCGTACTGTTCATTAAATGCTTCAAAAACCAAAATTTGCAAAAAAATCACAAAACTTCAAAAACGTCAGAAAAAAACATAAAGTTTAAGTCAGAAGCAGTATCAGGGGGAAACTAGGGTTTCTACAGTGGTATCAGAGCTAAATCCTGCCATCCTTAGGGTTTAGCCATCACATGCAGCCAGAGGAATTTGACACATACAGGTATTATACACGCAGACGTGCCTTGATTGAAAGGCAACGAAGTTTGAGCGTACCGTGAAACATACTCTACGAAACGACGTATCGAGATCCGACATAATCGGCGACGAGATCCTGGTAATAATAACAGTGGACCGTGATGATGTCGGTATCTTTACCGCACTCGACAATACGCGTCGAGACGTACCAATCGGCGTATTGCAGCAGTTGACAGTGCCTCTACAGAGATTAGGGACTCCGAGGAGACCGTCACCACATCGTGACGATGACAGGAGTGAGGCAGGGTCACGGAGAGCACCTAGGACGGTGTCACGGACAACAGATAGGCCTACTAGGCCTACGTTCACGAGACAGGAGCCCGACGAGGCTATACCAGATGAGGATCAGGAGGAGTTGTTTGCTGATTCGCTTATGGCAGCGAACGAGGAGTGGGAGTTGATACCTCCTGCAGTCAGAGAGAGGCTGTCTTTTGACCGTTTTGTCACTCAGAGACGAGAGCATCATAGAGGTCGTCAGGATTGGAGACCCAGATACCAGAACAACGATTTGAAACATGCAACAAACAGGTTGAATTTGGTGATGTTCGATGGTAGTGGGAAGATGACAGCCCAGGCTTGGATTAGCAAGCTTGATACATTCCTCACTTTGCGTCCGATGGCGGAGAGAGACGCTATTAGATATGCTACACTGCACCTCGAGGGAGTAGCATACGACTGGTGGCACCACGGCATGGTCACCTTACAGCACGACAGGATTACTACCTACCAGGAGTTTGTGGATAGATTGGTAGAGAGGTTTGACCGGAAGGATCCGGAAACCTACTTCCGAGACTTAGCACAGTTGAGGCAGAGTGGCAGTCTCGAGGCATATATCAGTGATTTCCAGAGACTATCCGTCATGGTTCCGAGCATATCAGAGAGGCGGTTGGTAGTTCTCTTTATGGAGGGTTTGACCGAGCCACTTAGAGGCTGGATCAAAGCCTTCGATCCTCCATCATTACAGGAGGCGATGAAGAAAGCACGTAACATGGAGTTCGCAGCCCCGACAAATAAATTTAACTCCAGAGGTTCTTCATCGTTCCGAGACAATAAGGGCTTTAATAAAAACAAGGAAAAATCTGATTATAACAAAGACAAATCAGATTATAAAAACGATTCTAAAGGAAAATCAGCGTTCCCACCTTTAGATCGTGAGGCCCTGAATGACCTTCGCAGGAAGAAGCTTTGCTTCTACTACAAGGGACCGTATGATGCCAGTCACGATTGTCCTCTAAGACCTAAGGGCAAGGCAAATCGTGTTATGTGGGCATATTATGAGGACTCAGAATCAGAAAATTCTGATCAGCCAGAGCATACAGATGATTCAGAGTCAGAGGCTCCAGAGCCGAGAGCAGAGATTGAGCCCGAGCTTTAGATACAGGAGGCCCGTTTGTCTAGCATCCAGCAGGAGGGTTCTTTCAGGCTACGAGGTGTATTAGCAGGTCAGAGGGTCATTACCCTATTGGATACCGGAGCCACGCATAATTTTATAGATGCTAGATTCGTTGAGAAACGAGGACTTATCACTGAGGACTTCGAGGGCATCAGAGTCAAAGTGGCAGATGGGTACACTTTGAGATGTGAGCGCATGATTAGGGATCTCCCCTTACGCCTGAACAATTATGAGTTCAAGGCTGATTATTACGTTGTTAATATGGGAGACATTGACTTGGTATTGGGAATGAAGTGGTTACACTCATTGGAGGAGGTAACACTCCGTCTCAAGGATATGGAGATTCGTTTTGAGGTCGACGGGAAGACACACATCCTTAAGGCAATACGGGACAGCGACCTTAAAACAATTTCCTTTCGCCGAATGGAGCGGCTTATGCGTCACGACATGGTAGAGTGGGCTGCAGAGTGTCATCTAGCACCTTTGCAGGAGGGACAGCAAAAGACGGAGTATCATCCGGACATCCAGCAGTTGAGGGTCAAGCATGACAAGGTGTTCAGTGATATTCCGCCAGGTAGACCTCCAGACAGAGGGATAGAGCACATCATTGAGCTTGAGGAGGATGCGAAACCCGTCATGATAACTCCTTACAGGCATCCGAAAAGATTGAAGGATGAGATTGAGAAGACTATAAAGGAGTTACTTGCTATGGGTCATATTAGACCGAGCAAATCACCGTTCGCCTCTTCTGTTGTATTGGTGAAGAAGAAGGATGGAACGTTGCGCATGTGCATTGATTACAGGGTCCTGAATAAGAGGACAATTAAAAATAGATACCCGATACCGAGGATTGATGAGCTTATTGATGAGCTCCATGGTGCCTGTTATTTCACTAAGATTGATTTACGGTCGGGTTATCATCAGATCAGAGTCCGTGAGTAGGACATAGAGAAGACAACCTTCAGATGTCATTGTGGGCACTTCGAGTTCGTAGTGATGCCATTTGGGCTCACTAACGCACCAGCCACTTTTCAGTCTACGATGAACAGGGTTTTCCATTCACAGCTGAGGAGATTTGTGTTGGTCTTTTTCGATGACATCCTGATATACAGTCGGACTTGGCAGGAGCACTTGGCTCATTTGGAGACAAGTAAGTTGAGCATATTGAGAGGGAGTCCTTGTACGCCAAGGAATCCAAGTGCAACTTGGGAATGACCGAATTGTTATATTTTGGTCATATTATCAGTGCAGATGGAGTGCGCATGGATCCTGAAAAGATCCGCGCCATTGTTGATTGGCCCACACCGGCGAACCTGACGCAGTTGAGAGGGTTTCTCGGTTTGTGTGGATTCTACCGTAGGTTCGTGAATGGCTATTCACGACATGCAGCCCCGATGACAGATTTGATGAAAAAGGGGGCGTTTGTTTGGACTTCTGAGGCACAGGAGTGTTTTGTGAAGTTCAAGGAGTTGATGACCACTTGCCCTGTTTTGGCACTACCCGACTTCCACGGGTCAGCTTTGAGCTTCAAAGCAGGATGCATCGTGAGGGTAATTGGTGCGGTGCTTATGCGACGCTAACTGATCGCTGCGAAGCCTCGAGGACCCGCAGCGCTTGTACAAGATATATGATAAGAGATGCTCGCTGACATGTAATGCCTTAGCAAAATTTAGACAATACCTTGTTAAAAGTAAATTTGCATCAAGATCGATCATCATACCGAGATTAATTCTTGGGGCAGCTTAGATCTCAATGACGCATGTTATATGGGTCAAGAAGTCGTTAGGCTTATGACTTTGATATTTCATATATCAAAGGACACGTAACTTAGGGCATGATGCACTCACCTAGACCGGTGACTTGAGCACTATGGTTCGTGATTTCGTGAGGATTGGAGGTGATTTGATAGTGGCAAGAGTATGCCATGACGCTTGGGCCTCCGCATTGTTGAGGATCAGCAGCTTGACACTGTGCACACACTTTGTGAATGACTCGATCATTTACGCTAATGATATTTCCGACTTCGGCCCGTGAGGTGAAGAACATGGTTATGCAGCCTTCTTACCTATTATCCCCATACAGACATCCCCGTTACTTCAAGACTTTACAGCGATACCGAGAGGTTCACGCGGAAAGGTCTCAAGAGATGTTCTTCAAGATAAAGAGTGCCCTGCCGTCTGGTAACAAAGGTGGAGAACACTCACCCGTGTTTACTACGTTCCACTTCCGGACTCCCCTCGACAGAAGTGGGAATGCCCTCACGATGATTTTATCATCGCTTGCCTTGCGCCCGCATGCATTGTGGATCGCTTACGGCATGCCCACTTTTCCATCACCACGACTTCGCCACGCCTACACAAAAATGCAGGCGTTCTTCGTGAGATATCCGTGACTTCCGCTATTGCCTCGGAGCATCGTGAGTGATAGAGATAGCCGGTTCCTGAGTAACTTCTGGCAGGAGGTCTTTAGGCTTAGCGGGACCGAGCTTACACCGAGCACCAGTTATCATCCACAGACAGATGGGCATACGGAGATAGTGAATAAGTGGGTGGAGGGATATCTCAGGAACTACATTGCAGGGCAGCAGAAGGCGTGGGTCAAATGGATACACTTGTGTGAGTATTGCTATAACTCAACATTCCATATGACCATTCAGATGTCACCCTTCATGGCGCTATATGGGTATGAGGCGCCGAGCTTCTTAGATTTGCTACTGAGCGATAGCAGAGTGCCGAGTGCAGGAGGATGGTTGCAGGAGAGTCAGGACACTATGAGGGCTCTCAAGGAGAATATTGCAAAGGCACAAAATCAGCAGAAGCAGTATGCAGATCAGAAGAGGACTGGAGAGGCATTTCGATGCTGGTGACATGGTTTACCCCATACCGCATTTTCCTGTCGTCACCCACCTCGTGAAAAGAGTATGTCGAGAAGCCTGCCACGCTATTACTTCGCCATTCTCGTGATCCTCAGGAGAGTTGGCGAGGTGGCTTACGAGCTTGAGCTTCCATCGAAAGCGTGGTAATAAATCTTATTTCATGTACTCGCAAGCAATACCGTGGTGGTAACTGGCTCAGCCTTACCTCCTTAGATGATGAGGAAAGTTGATTTAGCACCTCGAAGTCCATCCCCCGGAGCACAGTGGAGAGACAAATATGCTCTGAGGACTATCGTGAATATCCGGTAAAATGGAGAGATTTGGCTGCTGAGGATGCGACATGGGAGAGCTTATGGAGATTCCGCAGTTGATCCGGTATTGAGATTGCTTGAGGACAAGCAAGGTGAGGGCGGATCACATGTCCCTTCTGCGACATCTCTCAGAGTATCGCATTTCGTTTGATTACACGACTTCGTGAGGGCCGATAGACGGATAGAGGGTCACTTCGAAGCTTGGCTCACCGAGTTTGATCGCTTGTCTTTCGCTTCCGCTCGACGGAGACTATTTCCAGTGCATCTGCTATTTTAGCGCAGTACAGGGGACCACCGCTATTTTTAGCAGCTTACTGTATGCATCGTGAATCACTTCGTGAAGTTCTATCGTGACGGACTTCATCGGGTTAGAAACGAGGAAGATATTAATATTTGATCGTATTGATTAAATATTAATTAATTAATGTTTATAATATAAAGTTATAATTTTAAATTATAACTTAAGTGATTGCCTTGAAGGGTGCGCCCATCATCAGAAGGGGGCCAAAAGTGACTATTAAAATATTATAAAATATTTGACGGAGAACTATGGAGAAATTAAAGAATTAAAAGTCAAATATCATTTAAAACCCTATTATGGTGGAAATCACACTTTTGTGAAAGATAAAGGGTTTTGCATTGGTAATTGTGCCATTATGTGATTATTGATTTTGAGAGACTGATCAAATTGATCTGAGCCTGAGACTTTAGGGTTTCGTGTTCGACTTCCTTGGGGAACGAGCCATCTCCAGCGGAAAGCAATTCAGAGAGTGTGCAATATCACTTGATCTATTGCCAACAGAGGTTTTCTTATTCAGAGGAAACTATAGAGCTTCAGAGATTGCTATTTGTCAGAGATTCTTCAGAGTTTTTATCCAGATACTGTTTGTTCATTAAGGCGCCCATCTCAGAGACATAAACATTGATATTGTGAGAAGTCCGTACAGCATTAAATGCAGATCTGACAGGCCGTACATTTCTGTCAGGGCCGTACCTCTGTTCTTTGGCCGTACTCATCAGCTTAAAAGAAATGCCTTGATTTGAGGGTTCCAGTTTGCATTAAAGGAGGCGCCAATACCACTGGGTCATTCTGTGCTTGCCAGACGGAGGGAGAAAGGGAGAAATCTACACAGCCGTACAATTCTGTGCATCATCAGCAAGCTGTATTTACCAGGTTTTTACCAAATATAATCATTATTTCTTCTTGCATGTCAGCTGAACCATATTGTATTGAGCTATCATGAATAGAAGATGAAACGCCTTCAATCTTAGTTGTAATTTCTATGCTTAATAGTCATCTAGTATTTTTTATTGAATTTATTTCAATTTCCTGCAAAAGCCGTATTGTTCATTAAATGCATCAAAAACCAAAATTTGCAAAAAAAATCACAAAACTTCAAAAACGTCAGAAAAAACATAAAGTTTAAGTCGGGCAAGACGGGGAAATTCAGGGTTTCCTACATGAGCTCTGCAATCAAGACTATTTCTAAATCCAGGAGATCATAGCCGATCCTAAACTGAAGCAACATCCTGATGTGCTTTTTCGATCGGTTACACTTCCAGCCCAATCTGAATTAGAGTACCCATGTAGATCTAGTTGGTCATTTTTGTAAAAAAGACCATATCCAATAGTGCCTTGAAGATATCTCAAGAAATGTTTCACAGCCATAAGATGAATTTCCTTTGGTTCACACATGAACTGGCTGAGAGCATTCACTGCAAAGCAAATATCAGGTCTGGTATTAACCAGATACATCAAGGATCCAATCATTTGTCTATATAGGGTTGGATCTGCACATTTGGATTCTGTTGCTACTTCTTTCAGTTTGTGAAGGTTGGTTTCCATAGGTGTAGACATGGGTCTACAGTCCAACATTCCAAATCTCTTCAGAATATCAATAGTATACTTTCCTTGGTTTAGTATAATGCCCTTTGTTTTCTGCCATACTTCCAAACCTAGGAAGTAGTGTAGAATGCCCAAGTCTTTCATGTCAAATTTGGAAGTTAGATCCTTCTTTCCTTGAGTAATGAGGTGATCTTCTCCTGTCATCAACAGGTCATCAACATATAAAATAATTATTAACATATCACCTTTGATTACCTTGAAGTAGAGATTAGGGTCTGCAGCATTTTTGGAAAATCCTAGTCCCAAGAGGTAGCTGTCAATTCTTTCATACCAGACCCTGGGAGCCTATTTAAGTCCATAGAGTGCTTTCTTTAATCTGCACACATGTGAGTCAGGTTTATGTATCACAAAACCTTCAGGCTGTTCCAGATAGACTTCCTCTTCAATGGTTACATTAAGGAAGGCAGTTTTTACATCCATTTGATGGATCTTCCAGCCTTTAGTTGCAGCAATGGCTATTACTGCTCTCACAGATGTGTAACGGGCAATAGGTTCGAATGTTTCGTCATAATCAATGCCTTCCTTTTGAGAGAAACCTCTTGCCACAAGATGTGCCTTATGTTTTTCTATACTGCCATCAGCAGCATGCTTGATTTTGAAGAGCCATTTGGAAGAGACAACAGATTTCTCTTTTGGTCTAGGCACTATATCCCATACATCATTCTTTAGAATGGACTGATATTCCTCCGTCATTGCATCTTTCCATGCTTGATGTCTGAAGGCTTCTGAAACACTGACAGGTTCTGAATTTATGATGTTGTCCATTAGAGCAACATAGCTAGAGAACCGTTTGGGTCTTTTACTTTCCCTAAACGTTCC
The DNA here is from genome assembly GCA_007258455.2 of Sequoia sempervirens. Classification (NCBI taxonomy): domain Eukaryota; kingdom Viridiplantae; phylum Streptophyta; class Pinopsida; order Cupressales; family Cupressaceae; genus Sequoia; species Sequoia sempervirens. The sequence continues at coordinate 5,314 of VDFB02371662.1, read as the reverse complement.
TTTGGGTGCTGCATGATTCTCAGCTTCTTTGATCATCTTTCTAGCCCAAAGTGGCCTCTTTCTACCATTGTCATTTGTATTCTCATCTGAAGTAGATAGAAGTTCATTTGGCACTTCCTCAGGATACTCCCCCTGAATCTCAGTAGCAGGTTCCATTTCAGATACTCTAGGGGAATAGGTTTCTATCTCACTAGAACTTCTTGCCCTTTTGAATGCAATGTCTTCTTCAAAGATGAAATCTCTGCTCAATTCAATTTGTTTCTACCCGGGTACGAATATCCTGTAGGCTTTGGAGGTTTCACTATATCCCACAAATATCCCTTTCTTTCCGGAAGGTTCTAGTTTGAATCTCTTCTCTTTGGGCACATGAATATAGACGGGACAGCCAAAAATCCTAAAATGACTAATGTCAGGTTTTATGCCAGTGAAGGCTTCTTCAAGAGTTTTGTTATCAAGATGAGAATGAGGACATCTATTTTGGATGTAGACAGCAGTCCTAGAGGCTTCTGCCCAGAAAGAGGTTTCAATGTTTTGGTCAAGCAACATTGCTTTAGCAGCTTCTACAATGGTTCTATTTTTTCCTTTCAGCAACCCCATTTTGTTGAGGGTTGTAGGCAACTGTGAACTCCCTCTTAATTCTAGCACTCATGCAGAATTCCTTAAAAATTTCAGAGGTGTATTCTTTCCCATTGTCTGTCCTTAAGGTTTTTATTTTCTTCCCGGAGAAGTTTTCCGTAAGTGCTTTGAACCTTTTGAGGATTTCTATTGACTCTTTACACTTAAGGAAATAGATCCAGGTTTTCCTAGAGAAGTCATCTATAAATATGACATAGTATAGAAATCCCGCTTTAGTGGGTACAAACATGGGTCCACATAAGTCTGAGTGAACCACTTCTAACACATTTAAGGTTTTGCTCAAACTATTGGGAAAGGATCCCTTTGTATTCTTTCCTAAGGCACAACCTTTACAAGTTCCTTCATGAGATGGTTTTAACTTAGGTAAGCCTGTTACAAGTTTTTCCACAGAAGGTAGGGCACGAAAATGAAGGTGTCCTAATCTTCTATGCCAAATCTCATTTGACTCAAGGGTGTCAAGGGTAAGGGCTTGTTTAACTTCAGTGCATAGTTTGTAAAGGTACCCTTGTCTTACACCTATGGTTAGGGCTTTCTTGATAGTTGAGTTTTTAGGCCATGCTAGAACTTTTCCATCCATAAAGGTAACTCTATATCCATTGTCTTCAAGGGCAGAGATGGATATTAGATTCCTCTTTATTCCAGGTACAAATAAGACTCCAGTGAGTTGAAGGGAGAGACCAGATTTCAATGTGATGGAACAAGTTCCAACCCCTTTTACTTGATGTGTAGAATCATCCCCAATTGTTACTTCTTCATCAGACTCTCCAGTCATAGTGTCTAAGTGTTCTCTAAACCCTGTGATGTGCCTCGAAGAACCACTATCAATCACCCAGTTGTTGATATTGTTAGATACTTGACTAGATAAGGCTGTATAGAACACAAAGTTCTCAGATTCATGATCTAAATTTGTCTTTCCTACTTTGGCAAGAGATGCTTGTTGCTTTGATCTATCAGGACACTTCATTGCATAGTGGCTGTATTGATCACATCTAAAGCATTGCACTTGAGAGATGTCTTTCTTCTTAGAAGATCCCTTTCCATTGGAATTTCTTTCTTTTAAAAGATCCTCTCTTGTAGGAGTTTTTCTTATTCCTTTTATTAGACGATGTGTTGAGTACATGAATGTCTTCATCTATGTTCTTTTGTTTATTTTCTTTTGTGGAGAGTCTTGTTTCTTCTTGAAGGCATTCAATTCTTAGCCTGTCAAACTTAGGGAGTTTAGATCTCGCACTTATTCCTTGAACAAATGACTCCCACGAGTTTGGTAGGCCTCCTAGTGCAATTAGAGTTAACTCTTTGCTATCAATCTAATATCCAATTGTGGATAATTGATCCCTTAGTTCAATGATCCTCATGAAGTATGCATTAATGGACTCTCCTTTGTTTATTTGAGCATTGTTGATTTGCCTCTTTAATGCAAAAGTCCTACTGGTGTTGTTGATCTCATAGGTACTCTCAAGAGATTTGAACATATGATATGCAGTTTCATGTTTTGCTAGGATGGGCACTATATGATCCCTAACTGCATCTACTAAGATTTTCATGGCTTTTTCATTGTTTTCAATCCATTGAGTTTTCGTAGGATCAGCCTCTGGTTCCTTTTTATTTTCTCTCACAAGTGAGTCTAATTTATTCTCTTTAAGGATCATCATGATTCTAAATTTCCATGATGTGAAGTTGTCTGCTCCTGCAAGACGATCTTCAAATCTGATCACACTTGACATTATGAAGAATGTGATGTGAATTCGATTTTTTTTTTTAGAAATACGAATTTTCTAGAGCAATCTGATATCTAGATTTGATTTGGATTCACACAACTTGGCTCTGATACCATATAAATGTAATCAAATCTTATCAAATAGGATCCTAAGAAATCTAAAGGAAATACTAAGTCTGAAATTCTGTGTAAGAATTCTAAGTCAAGATTCTAAGTTTCAGATTTTAATTCTCTTATGCTGAATGTACTGATTGCAGAACATTTATGAATTTCGATGTCTACACTCAATGGTTTCCATCATGTTTTATACTAGAGAGGGGAGACACATCTCCAGAAAGGTACGCACCTTCAAGGAGAGACGCACCCCATGAGAGGACGTGTCCCTTGAAGGGTGCGGGTTTCTCATAGCCGATTATAACTAATCGGTGGTAAACAAAACAGTGTTAGTACCCAGCGATAAGTATAAAGCAAAGTTCGATTTATATATATCGAATTCCATTAATTCGAATTTCTCATTTTTTCAGAAATATTAAATGATGAGTAATTTCGATCATATATAAATGATGATGATGCTTTCAGCAATCATCATTTATATCTGACCGAAGCTACCTTCCATCAACATCACTGACCCTCTAAACACAACCTGTTAGCCTACAAGGGTCCAAGAGATAGGCTAACCACCATCAAACATGATCATGCCGAAAAAGGGGACATTACAGTCCGCCCTCTCGGAAATTGCTTGTCCGCAAGCAATCTCAACAACAAAGAATCAACCACTCCACCAGGATCCCAAGGATAGTGCTGTGAAATGTCCCTACTGTCATCAACTGTCTCCTGTAACTCCCAAATCTATCAGCTGGATCATCATGCTGTACCCTGTCAATCTCAGCACCGTCTGTCACAGGAAAGAGGAACTCACAAGAAAGCAAGTCAAACCGCTGACAACACCTGCTCCCTAAAACTGCACGAGATATGCTATCATCCAACATGTCTAACACGTGCATACCAGAATTGTGCATCCGAAACAGGTCATGTACATGATGGCTGAAAGTGAAACTATGTAGACTCTTGACCATGTACACATTGGGAATCTCCTCAACGAGCTTTGTCTGAAATCTCGGTGCACTGACGGAATCTCCGATACTATGATCAAAGCTCACCCCCAAATCAGGGTCAAGAGTAGAATCAACATCCACCTCAAAGAGCAGATTATCACAAGAAGATGTAGCATCCGCCTCATAAAGAGGATTGTGTACAAACTGAGCCTCATAACTGTACTAATCCCAATCAAACACCTCTGATCCCATGGAACTAGAAGCAAAATGATAATCCTCCTGAATCATCTCATGCTCCTCCTCCTCGAGAATCTCTTGTTCTATCTTCTCACTTTTTGCATTGACGAGAATGATAGATCGCATACTCCCATCCTTAAAACCAGCTTGCTGGTCCGTTAAATCAGCAATGTCATCACCCTCATAACACCACTCCATTTGTCTATTTGTACCCTTAGGCTTAAGAGGACAATTGTGGTTTTGGTCATAAGGAGCTTTGCAATAGAAACATAGCTTCCTCCTACGCAAATCATTTATTGTCTCTCGGTCCAAAGGAGCTGCAAACTTCCTCTTTTCATCAATCTTTTCTGATTCCTTAGGTTCTGATTTGCTATCACTATAGGATGAAGATGCTTTTGCATTTGAAGTGAACTTACCACGTGAAGCTGTAAGTTCCATGCTACGAGCTTTTCTCATAGCTTCATGCAGGGTAGGTGGATCAAATGCCTTGATCCAACCTTTCATTGGCTCATGGAGACCTTCTACAAATAGAATGACAAGTCTCCTCTCTGAGATTCCGGTAACCATAACCGAGAGCTTCTGAAACTCACCAATATAAGACTCCAAATTACCCAACTGCTTCAGTTGAGCAAGATCTTTGAAGTAAAGTTCTGGATCACGCCTGTCAAACCTCTCAACCAATCTGTCAGTGAATTCTTGGTAAGAAGTGATCCTATCATGATGGAGTGTGACCATGCCATGGTGCCACCAATCATGTGCCACACCATCCAGGTGAAGTGCTGCAAATCTTATGGCATCCTCTTCTGCCATTGGACGTAGTGTCAAAAAAGTGTCTAGTTTGCTCACCCAGGCTCGAGCTGTGACTTTGCCACTGCCATCAAAATTAGTTAAAGTAAGTTTGTTGGTAGCCTGCCTTAGATCATTATACCTGTTTTCAGGCCTCCTATCTGTCCAGTTCCTGCCATGCTCTCTTTTCTGGCTCAGAAATCTGTTGAAGTTAAGGTGATCCTTAACTCTTTGGGGCAAAGCATCCCACTCATCATGTTGTGTCATGATGTTATCTGCAAAATTTACATCACCTCCCTCAGCCACGTTCTCCTCAACAGGATCATTTCTAATAAATGTTGGCCGAGTAGGCCTGTCATAGGTGCGTACTTGAGTAACTGTCCTCTGTCTATCTCCATGTACACTACCTTCCTGATCTGGATCCCGATTCGGCCTTCTCTGAATGCTCAAATTCTGGACATTGGTACTTAGCTGCTGGAGGATGTTCACCACCTATTCCTGTCCTGCAATAAGGCCTCTCAGTACATCTCTGGCCTCCCTGTCCTCGTCATTAAGACAGATCCTATATGGTCCTTCCTCATCTCTGTCAGCCATGTTATCCAACTCTAAATCTTCGTCTTGTTCGTCAAACGGAAACGCTGGAAATGGTTCAAAAGTACTTCTCTCATAACCAGGACCCTTGCGTGAGTAGTACCTGTCAAACCTGTTCTGATGTGACCGCATAGAAACTGCTAACCCTCCAGGTTGGCAGGATTAGAGCTCTGATACCACTGTGATGAGCCCTGCTAGCTCACAACTCAAACCCCTGTATTTTTCTTTTCTTATTTGTGTTTTTTGTTTTTTAGAGAAATTTTCTAGACAGAAGAGAAGGGGTGTACAGCAT
>VDFB02371661.1:0-14988 GCA_007258455.2 Sequoia sempervirens | reverse complement strand
TCATTTTTGATGATAAATAAGATGTTTGAAGCTTGAGGATGATAAGAAGAAGTGTTGAAATGAGTTGGCTTGTTGTTGCCTTGTGGTTTGCAAATGAAACAATGTGATTTTTGATGAAAAGAGAAAGAAATTTTAGTTGATTATTCAATTTGATCTTCTCCTGATTCAATTGGGTCAGATGTTGGTGCAGGAGCACCTAGGTCATCAAATACTTTTCAATTTTGCAAAAGGGATGAGTGTTCAAATTTGTATTGATTCAATCACAAAAGGTCATGGAAAAATGATGTAAAGTGCATGCTCAAGGTCATATGAGGTCTTATTTGAATGTATTTAAGGTTATGGGTAGGTTCTAGGTGGTCAAAGTGGGAAAATACAAACAATGCAATAATGTAATATTGTTAAAAGTTGTTAAATTGACAAAAACAAGGGAATCAAGCATATTAAGTGTTAAAAGGGGTAGTTTCAATTGATGGAAAGATAGTTATGGAAAAGAAAATATCTTTAAAAGGCATGTAAAGGTGAGAAAAAGTAGAAGTTTGTGTTCTTGTAATTAGATTTTGAAATAAAAATTCCCTATTTTTGAGTTTGCAACATTACTCCATTGTTTTGTTTTCTTGTGTTGGTAATTTAGGAACACCCAAAGTTAAATAATAGTGTGAATAAATGTAGAGAGGAGTTAGTTTCCAATTTCAAGAGTTGGAAGGTTAGTTTTAGGAAACAAAAGAATAAAAGGTAGTTTTAAGTGCCAGACATAGTGCTTTTAGAAGCAAGTTTGAGAGTCCAATAGGGTTTTTCTTCACTACTCCACCAATGTAGATCAAGTAAATTGATGGAGTAGGTTAATGTTAGGATTTTTTGCATGTTTTGATGATTGTAAGTGTAGGGAAAAGCAAGAATACCATGGTGGAGTTGCTACTACACTAGAAAATAGAGGATTTTCCTACACAAAGTGATGCTACAGTCATGGGTCATGAATAAATAAAGATTGCAAAGGCTTGTAAATGATGTAGAAGGTCTTGGTAGACATAAAAAATCATTTTCCAGGTGGTGGCTAGAGAAATAGAGGTTTGCAAGAGTATTTTTCACAAAACCCTCCTTGATTTGTGCTTTTACACCCTATAAACGAGGGTTTATTGGATCAAAGCATTTTCATGGTTTTCAATCCATATAAATGGTGAAATATTGAGTTATAAGACATGCTTGAAGACTATTTTTAGGTTTTGAGTGATTTGGAATGGTTTTGAAGGGGTCTCCTTTGTAAAACAGGCCTAATCTACTAGCCTTTCTTCAGAGGACAGTCTGAAATATGATTATTTTCTTTATGTCAAATGTCTAAGAACTTTGATATGTTGTGATGTGCTGGAAATTGTTTCTAAATGTTCATTGAGTTTTTTAATAAGATTTGAGATAGGAATGTAACTACTCGATTCAATGGTTGACAGACCTACTAGAGGAATATGATATTGTCTTATCAAAACAAAGATGTTTGTTTAAATAGTGGAAAGGATGATATTGAGTGCTTGGTTACTATCAAACTAATGATATGGTTGATGTGACTAAATTTAGTTAAGGTGTATAAGATAGGTTCTGTGACTTTGATGGTTGGATGGGTGAGTATTATGAAGCCTCTTGAGCAAATTGGTGATTAACCACAAGATGATAATCAAGATTCCGTTGTAGCAGGAGTTTGTAACCTATAAATAGACTACTGCAATCAAAATATGGTGAGTATAGTGCTTGATAATGGATTGATAACAGTGAGGTATGGTTTAGTTGATTTGTTGCCTTGGTGAATAAATGAAAGGATGAATTGTTCAAGTGTCAATAATCAGGTTTATGTTGCTTTTATGGTGGCTGAGAATGATGTGAATCTAATTGATTAAGTCAAAGTTTTCTAATATGGTTTTTTCTTTGAATGAGTCAATTGGAATATTGATTAGTGGAATGATAAATGATGGCCGATGGAATGGCTAAGAGAATTTGAGTGGATTTTGGTTGAATGAAAGTAGATTTCTGATGAAATTATATTTGATCTTCTCCTGATTCTATTTGGGATTGAAATCCCTTGAAGAAATGATGTTGATGGTGTTTGTTGGATGCTCTGCATTAGATGTACCTTAAAGATTTGAGTGTTTTGATATGATGCTTTGCATCACTAACTTCCTTGTCTATGCTATTTCTTACTATTATGGTTTCATATATTTTTTCCAAGCATCCATAGTTTGTCGTGCTGGTGCACCTTTGCAAGCACATGCCTCCATGTGAAGTAATTGCAACATGCTACTTATGTTGACTTTCTAAACAACTATATTGTATAGTTGAAATTTTTTCATCTATCAACATCTAGTTATTAGGTATGGAGTTTGAAGTAATGCTTTGAGTTTGAATCGACATCTAGTTATTAGTTATGGAATTTGAAGTAATGATTTGAGTTTGAATGATGTATAATGCAACATAACCAACAATATGAATATAAACTACACAAATTTATTAAGTAGAATTCATTAGTTAAGTTCTTTTTATTCTATTACCTTCATGTACGTTTGAGTAAATCCATTGGCACTAGGAGGTGTTTGCTTGAAACCTCCAATATTAGACTGTTCAACATCCAAAATCACATATTAAAATACCATTCGTAAAACAATGCTACTAACATGTAATAAATTTATAATTCTTTACTAGTTACATACCCCACTAAAAGGTGTATTGCAGAAATAAGTAGGTGGAGGACCGGTGTATCCAGTCTCAACACTGTGACCCTACAATTTTATTAAAATAATAAAACTAAATTAGTTAATCTTGCATTTTAGAATCAAAATTTAATAAATTAAATTCAATGAACATGCTGAATTTTACCTGACTATCAATGCCATATGCATGATACAAAAATGTCACCGTCCTCTCCATCCCCTCAGGATGATATGGATCTTGCACACAGCCTCCTGCGTCGATGGGGTCATATGAACAAAGTCACCCCACAAGATTTACACACATAAGGTTCAAAGGTCACCACCCGCCATTCCCTAGGATGGCACGTACAAGGGCTAGTATGATGGATGACACTGAAGTCAAAGTAAGTTGACGCCTCGCAATGGCCTCTACATTGGCACACCTCCTTCCTCGCAACAACAAGCATAACAATGTGCTCATGGGAGGCCAGCAAGGAGGTTTTATCCCTTGCCATGTAGGATATAACTATGCATCGCCTTATCCTCGAGCCAACCCCACCTCTCCCCTGTAACTCCCCGTATCAAAACACTGATTTGGTTCACTACAAAACTCATTATATAGTTTCCTAAGAAAATAATGGGGGACTTCACAATTGTTGCACAGTGGGTAATCAAAGACCAAGTACCACCGATCATAAAAATGGTTCCTAATCTCTTGGTGGTAGCACCAATGAATAGGAAACCTCTTTGTATTGAGGCTAAGATTTTGATTTGTTCTAGGGTTAGTGAATAAAGAGCACAAATCACCTTTAGTAATTTTTAAATATTTTACTTGTTTATATGATAGTTTATCTGCATAATATGCCCTAGCTACCTGCCTCCTATCTTTCCATCTGTTATTTGTTGGGTTATTGAATCTACATTTTTTAACATCTCTTTCATTGAATTTTCTAGGGTCATTCTTTCTGTGGTTGAAGCATTTGGATCACTCAACCTACTGATAAAATCCTCAATTTGTTTTTTTTGTTCTCAATTTCACTCTCAAATTTTGTTGAGTGTTAGGAGGGTGTTGAGTGATTGGTGGGGGAGGTTGATTTTGTTGAGGATTTTGTTGCTGAGGATTTCCTATTCTTCTTGTTGAGGATTTTGAGGATTTGCAGGATCATTTGCATCTCCTACAAATTTTAAAAATAAAATCAAATCTAACCTAAAACAAACAAAATCAACTTGAAACTAAGAAATTCAAACAAATAGCAAACAATACTTACCTCCTGCACCTCTTCGTCATTGTGGTGCCATCTTTGCAAAGAAAAAGCAACTGTTGTTGAAGAATTTTGTAGAATGCCTCCTCTTGGAACGTGAGCACGAAAATGAGTGTTTTTGGCCACAGGCAGAGTAGAAAAATAGACAATAGAAAATGAATCACTTTCACTTTTTTTTTTCTCTTAAAATGACATAACGTGAGTGTGTTATAATGTGCTTATGTTATGTTATGTCATTTTCAATTTTTTTTGGAATTGGCCACAAAAGTGTAACCCAACTTCATGCACCCGCTCCACATCTGATAATTGTTGTGGCACATCTAAGTATTTTTACAAAATTTTAACAATCTGATGATTAATTTTTGTTTTCTTGGTTCAAGTACAAAACACGTTGGTCAAAGACATCTGTGAAATTTTTTTACGCTAGTTAAAGAAAAAAACTTGCAAATTACTAATAATGTTTGTATGGATTTTAATTTAATTATTATTTTTTCTTTGGTTACGACAGTGAATCTAGATTAATTAATCAATTAGTTTGAACTCCATGCTCTTTGTGTTTCGAAAGAAATAGGCTTATGCTCTCCCATTAATTGGGCGATCATAATGCTAGACTTGCTATCCTACTTTATCAAATCCTTTAGAAGGCCTTTCGTAGTGGGAAAAAGTACTCACCCTACAAGAACGACCTAAGTGGGAACAACCAAAGCCAGGTTTTCCAACCCACTATAATCAAAAGTGAATTTGGGGAAACCCATAATTCAACAAAAGTGTGCAAGATAACCATCACCAAAATATTTGTTCTAAAGATTGGGAGGTCTCCTGAGGGAGTTTATCATTTGTTGCTCGAAATAGATACCCTATCTACGAACTTTAGTGTAGAATCCAACCGTGTCAGTTTCCAAACACTTTTTATATCATGGTGCAAGGGGAGGGAAGAATCTATCCCCAAGACACTCACCATATAACTATCAGCTCGACCCTGACCAAAAGTGGAGGATTCAAATTTGGTTAAGACTCAGGAAAGGAAAAAACACAGGTGCCCTCTAGGGGGTGTAGGGCTGTGTAAGCTGACATAGTTGCAAGTTGTGGGTTGTGATATTCTAAGTGACCTACTTGACAATTATAAAAGTTCTTAAATTGTATTTATTTGTGTCAAACCTATGTAAATTGAAAGAATCAGACCTGATTCTAGAACACTCACTACATGTTTAATACATAGAATCTGAAACAACTATTTACAATCTAGCTTTTGAGTGTGAAGTTATTTTCAAAGGTATCATCCATTTAGATCATCAAACTCTAAGATTTACACCCTTCCAAAATATTCATTTGGTCAAAAAATTACATTATGGAATTAATCATTTTATTAAGAAAAACTAGAACAAACAGACAAAATTGTGAACATAGTGATCAACTTCTAGTTTAGCACAACCAACCTTTGTTTTAGCGCATCTACCAAGTCTTTCAGTGTATCTGCTATCCAAATAGGGCATACAAACACTATTTTAGCGCATTTTTCATATCTTATAGTGCATCTGCACAATTTGCCACCATAGTCTACCCAGTATCTTGGTGCAATCAACCTCTATTTTAGCGCATCTACCCTGTCTGTTAGCGCATATACCCAATCTGTAAGCACATACACCATATTTTACAACGTATTCACCCTATCTGACAACGCATACACCCTATCTTCCAGCACATTCAAATTCTATTTTAACACATTTGAGGTTTGTTATAGCGCATCCATAGAGGAAAAAAAACCAAAGAGCTATTTTAAACTCTTATCAAACTGTTGATATCAGAACTCAGATTTTGTCAGAACAAAAATATTTTCTTAGTCCAAATAGTGTCTTAAACTTGGAAAAATAGGACCTTACAAGCCAAACTCTTTCAAATTAAACCAAAATCTTACAAATTTTAAAGTTCCTAATCATCAAACACAACTATCAATTATTACGTTAAGTTTCATTATCGGGATCAGTCATCCTACAATCACGAAATAAAGCAAAATAATTAGATTTTAACTTTGTCTCATCAATAGAATTTATCATTCTATTTGACTCAGTTAATACCATTGGAACTCATCCAAACAAAAAGATCAAAGTTTAGTGAAAATTACAACACTTGTATGCCAATTTTGACAAGGTTACAAAGATAGAAAATTAGAGAAAAGGAAATTGAAACACTAAATACCATGGCTGAAGAAAATCCATTTCATAGATTCCACCAGAAGGATAGTAATGAAATAACACAAGAGGACATTCAAACTACACAACAAGATCCTAACTTCCACCAATTCATGGGAAAAGTTTTAGAACAAGATATGGAAAAATACCTTTTGATGCTAGCTGAACTACATGTAAAAATTCCAAAGGGCTTTGACGTTAATTGATTGAAAGAAGCACTTATAGTAGCTGAAAATGAACCACAAAACACACAACACACAGATCAAGTGAATTTCCTAACACATCAAATGCAAAATTGCAACAACAACTTCAAGATATGCAAAAGGACCACAAAAGGTACACGCTACAATACATGTGTCCCTATCCTTTTGATCCAAGTGTAGACATGATACCATTTCCTAGACATTGTGAATTCCAAAAATATGACAAGCACAATGGTAAAACTGATCCACTTGATCATGTGAGGGAATTTAGAACCATGAGTTTAGAATTTTCACAAGAGGAAACTTATTTAATGAGGTTGTTTCAAGAAGCTTAGGAGGTTAATGTATGGAATGGTTCTTTAAACTACAACCAAGAATTTGATCTTTTGAAGAATTAGTCAACATGTTTATCTCACAATTCTCCTATAATATTCAACATGAGATAACAATAAAGGACCTTTACAATACTAAACAAAAGAAAGTTGAAACATTCCTCTCATTTGTACAATGATGGTGAAGGTTGTTTGCTAGGTATCCTCATTCCATATCCTGAAGAGGAAAAGATGGAACTATTCATTAACAACCTAACTATGACATGAGCTATAGGATTGAACTAGAATGCCCCCCTACATTTGAGAAATTAATTGAAAACAAGCTCAAGATTGAAGAAGCCTTGGTCAAAAGAGGGGTAATAAAACATTACAATGAAGGATAAAACAATACAAACTCCTCAAATCACTACAACAATGAGAAACCCAAGTTTTTAAAAAAGAATAGAAATACTGGTAACAATGATGCTGCAAATGAAACACAAAACATGAAATTGGTATTTAACTTGATGACAACAATTGCAAAGACCAATCAAAACAATTTCCAAAACATCAATCAAAATGTCAATCAAAAAAACAATCCAAACAATGGAGAATCTAAACCACAATCATATCAATAACCATCAAATCGAAGAAGATTCACACCATTGGGCCAAACACTAGAATCAACAATGAGAGAACTTCTTACACATGGAATTATCACATTACTTGAAGTAAGAAATTGGGAATCAAGGGTCAAGCCATCTTGGTGGAATGATGTAGATTTCTATGACTTTCATAAAAACAAAGGACATAAAACAAACAATTGTATGCAGTTGAAACATCTAGTACAAGATTTGATTGATAACAAGAAGGTATTCATAGAAGGACATAAAATGAACAATGATCATGGTGCATTTAAAATCCTTTACCAAATTATGAAAAGGAAGAATCTTCTTTTGCAAATAGTAAATGTAAAAATGTAAATTGCATTTATGATAACACTATTCATTGTATTTCTGCAATTGAGAAGAATGGTGTCATTGATAATCAAACTGATAACATTTGAATCAATGACATCATACCACTAAATTTGATCCCAAACATGGATACATCCAACAATCAAATCAATGGCATAAAAAAACAAGGAAAAACAAGATCATCAACTAATCAACGTGACAACAAGGTGGCAATCCAAGGTAATATTGAAAGGAGTTTTATCTAAAACCACTGTCCCCCCATTCAATTAGTATAACATTGTCGATCAAATACATAAAATACCAGTACAAATATCAATTTTGGAACCCCTTAAAATCTCACCATCTCATAAGGAGGTTTTAGAACAAGCTCTTGTGGCCACAACAATACCCAATAATCTAGATGTTTGTCAATTCTAGGCTATGGTGGGACACTTAACCATGCCTCATTGCCTATCATTTTATAAACAAGACGATGTATCACTTACTCATCCACACAATGTCGCCCTTCATATTGAAGTTTTAATACATAAACAATGGGTAAAACATGTCTTAATAGATGGTGGAGTTGGTATAAACATTTGCACTTTAAAATTGACCCTTACACTAGGATATTTTGATAATGCTATTGATGCCAGAAGGAAAATCATAATAAAAGCTTATGACGAAGAAGAGAGATCCTCCAAGGGATTGATTGTATTTCCTATTCAAGTGGAGCCAATTGTGAAGAATATTGTTTTCCAAGTGTTAGACAAAGATTTGACTTATAATATACTCTTGGGACGTCCCTGGATTCATGAAATACAAGTAGTACCTTCAACTTATCATCAATGTTTAAATTTTCCTATCAATCAACAAGAAATCACTATTTCAGTTGATTACAACAATCCCCAATATTGTATCACACTTAAAACAACTCAATACACTTTTGTGCCCCATAATAGGGATGCAAACACTTCTAGTTCATCCAACGGTGAAAGGAAACTAAATGTTGTATCTAAATGGGTTGAGAAAAAGAACCAGTCAAAAGAGACAAGTGTTGCAAACTCCACTCCATCAAACAATGAAGCTCAACTGGATTCTCTATCACATCAATTCAAAGAAAAGATCCAATTAAAAGACAAAGGCATGTGAGAGTATTCCATTGAACAATCTTTGTGTTTTTCATAGTTGTTGCCAACTCCAAAATCATATGGGTAGCCATCAACATCAACACAACCATCACCACAACCTACCATGATTTTAAATGATAGATTTGTAAAGGAACGTACTTTAGAGGATGAATCTAAAGATAAGGCCATCCTCAATTGGCTCTACAAAGATGAGGAAGCATCTACATCGACAACTATCAACATAAAGATAGATCAATATGGAAAGGGAAAAACAATATTAGAGAAAATGGGGTATGAAGGACAAGGACCTATTGGGAAAAGAAAATAAGGCATTGTAGAACCCATCCAACCTCTTACACTTCAGCCAAAGGATAAGACATGACTAGGTTATATAGGGGAAACAAAAGAACACTCATAGAGTTGTTCAAAGAATCCTTCAAATGCGAGATAGTTCTAAAACAAATTCCAATGAATATGAGTGGGATTCTTTATCTAAAGCATCATACAAGGACATACCAATTGATGTCATAAAAGAGTATGCGCCCACATGTGAGGAGGGACAAAGCTCAGGGACTAGACCCCTTGTATTTGGATCACAAAATATTGATGAATCAAGTGACGATGGATATATATCAAGTGAGATAGATGAATTGGAGGAGAGTAATATCATAGACCTTGACATCACCACTGAAAACTTTGAAAAAATTTCCATTAGAACCCTTATTGTCATTGACCTTAGCCAATATGATGACCTTTTACCCTTAATGCATTTTGAACTTATCGACTAGGAACCAACTGAACCTATCAATATTCCTATCTTTTTGAATGATGATGCTATTGTAAATTTATTTTGTTGTCACGAACCTGACATAAGTTCTAATCATAATTCTCATAATGAAACTTCAGATCAGGAGGGTGTCAAATCTTTCAGTTGCAAAATTGAAAATAGGAATAATGGATCTAATGGTTAAAACCATTTAATGGTAGGATTAGATCTCAAAAAAGTAAAAATAAAGAACACACTTGATGGTGAAAACCTCTCTAAGGCACCAAAAGATGGGAGATTTGACACCCTTCTAGAACACTATCATGAAAGATCATCAATGTTGGTGGAGCCTATAGAGTCTATCAATATTGGTACAATAAAAAAAGCAAAGACTACATCTGGCAGCATCCATGACTAAACAAGAAAAGCCAAAATTCACCGAGTTCTTTGAAGAAAGATGCATTAAATTTGCTTGGTCTTACTCTGATATGCCAGGTTTAGATCCAGATCTTCTAATTCATGATTTATCTCTACCATCTAGGATAAAACTTATGAAACAAAAACTAAGGAAAATGCATCCGCATATCGCCTTGATGCTAAAGGTCGAGCTCAAAAAGTTGTTAGATGCAGGATTCATCAAATCTATTAATTACACTGAGTGGATTTCTAATACTGTACCTATCTCTAAACCGGATAATAATATCAGAATATGTACTGACTTCAGAGATCTCAACAAGGCATACCCAAAGGACATTTTTCCTTTGGAAAACATTGACATTATTGTTGACTTAACAATAGGACATGCCATGTTATCACTAATCGATGGCTTTTCAGGGTATAACCAAATCAAAATAGCACTAGAGGATAAGGAGAAAACAACATTCACATGTCCATGGGGAACATTCTACTGGAATTTCATGCCCTTTGGCTTAAAAAATACAGGCACCACATATCAATGTGCCATGATCACCATTTTCCATGACATGATGCATACTTTTATGGAAGATTATGTGGATGATATATTAGCAAAGTCATATACTAGAGGAAATATAGAGATCTTGGAAAAAATATTTACCGGACTAGAGAAGTTCAATGTCAGATTAAATCCTAAGAAATGTGTGTTCAATGTTACATCAACAAATCTTCTAGGATACATAGTTTCAAAAAAGGGAATTGAAGTGGATCCCACCAAGGTCAAGGAAATAATGTAAATTCTACCATCGAAGAATGTCAGTCAACTATGATCTCTACAAGGCAAGCTACAATCAATTAGGAGGTTTATCTCCCAATTGGTGGACAAAAGTCATCCCTTCAATCATTTGCTACATAAGAATGTCTCTTTCAAATGGGATCAAGGATGTGAAGAAAATTTCAATCAAATAAAGCAATATCTGATGTCACCCCCCATATCAATGCCACCTACAGAAGAGAGACCCTTATTACTATACATTGCAACAACTGAGATTTTTTGGGAGCTCTATTAGCATAGGAAGATCCTGAGAGACAACAACATGCTATCTATTATATCAACAAAACTTTGAATGGTTATGAGATAAATTACACCTTCATCAAAAAAGCTTGTTTGGTGGTGGTATTTGCTACCCAGCAATTGCGACATTACATGTTAACCCACACAGTCAAACTCATAGCAAAGATTGATCCATTAATGTATTTACTTAGCAAGGCGACTCTAACAGGAAGACTAGCCAAGTGGATCATGATCTTGAGTGAATTTGATATCCAGTATGTAGATAGAAGAGCCATCAAGGATCAAGTGATAGCTAACCAGTTAGTTGAAGCTCCATTACCAAATGACCGTCCAATGAACATTGAGTTTTCTGATGCAAACATTCTTACTGTGACAACACAACAATGGAGACTTTATTTTGATGGGTCATACACACAATGTGGGTTTGGTCCAGGAATTCTGTTTGTTACACCTCAAGGACATACCATCCCAAATTCATATAGACTCATGTTTCCATGTACAAATAATAGCTAAATATGAGGCATTAATTACTGGCATCAAAGTGGCTATTGAATGGAAGATCACAGAGTTACAAGTATATGGAGATTCACAACTAGTCATTTATTAGGTAAATGATGAATATCAAACTAAAGATGAGAAGTTGTGCCATATAAGAAAATGGTGGATGATCTCAAAAAGTACTTTATGGATATCAAGTTTGAGTAGATTCCAAGGGTAGAAAATAAAGCTGCAGATGTTATGGCAATGATTGCTTGTCTCTTAAAAACTTTGCCAGAAAAACAAGGTCATTATGAGTTTATGGTGGAACAAGCATCTAACCCTGCTTATGATGATCCAAAATCTCAAACCCTATGCCAATTAGATGACATTGAATCCTCAATTTATGGAAATACCTACACTTACCTAAAAGACAATATCCTTCCTCCCGATCTTTCCAGAAACCAGAAATGCAACTTCATTTTCCAAACCGCATGACATGCCTTTAAAATTGTTGACATACTATACCATCGAGGTCGAGATGGTACTCTTCTTTGGTGTCTAGAACATAACAATTCTGAGATAGCTTTACATGAGGTTCATGAAGGTATTTGTGAAACTCATTCAAGTGGACTAACCCTAGCGAAGAAACTCCTCCGTTTGGGGTATTACTGGCCGAACATGGAGGAGTCTTTTTAGTTTGTTAAGAAGTGTGAAAAATGTCAAATACATGGTAATCTAATCCATGTACTGACACAATAATTGTAACTGTTCACTTCAACATGGCCTTTTTGTTAGTGGTGACTAGACCTGGTAGGAAAGATTAACCTGTCTTCATCCAATGGACACAAATTTATAATCACAACAACAAAGTACTTTACAAAGTGGATAGAAGCGGTTCCCTTAACAAAAATCACTGGAAAACATATTTCTTCTTTCATTCTAAATTACCTCATCTGTAGGTATGGAATTTCTCAGTCCATTATCATAGACAATGGTCGACCTTTTAAGAATCAGGATGTTCAAGAATTGTGTGAGAGGTTTCATATCCAACATCATTTTTCAACACTGTACTATCCTTAAGGAAATGGCTAGGCAGAGGCCTCAAATAAAATAATTCTAAAAATCCTAAAGAAGACTGTCAGTGGTGTCAAACATGATTGGCACATTCAATTAAATCCTACTCTCTGGGCATACTGAACCAGCATCAGAACACCTATAGGAGCTACACCACATGCCTTGGTATATGGATCAAAGACCATATTACCTATTGAGGTTGAGATACCATCACTCCATGTGTCACTAAAGGGAATTACTTCAAATGAGGATTATAGAGTGTCTAGACTTCAAGAGTTGGAATTGTTGGATGAACGTAGTCAACAAGCTATGAACCATTTGAAGGCATATCAACAGAGAATGTCTAGAAGCTACAATCACAGGGTAAAACCTAGAACTATTCAGGTTGGTGATTTGGTCCTAGAGGAAAACCCTCAGAATCAACAAGACAAAGAAAAGAAAGGGAAGTTTGAACCTAACTAGCTAGGTCCATTTTTTATCATATCGGTCTATGGATCTAGATCTTATCGACTGTCTATGTGCTTGAAGTGGATTTGTTCGATGAACCTATCAACAATATCCATATCAAGAAATTATATACCTGAATCATCTAGTGCATGGTTGAAATAGTTTCCTTGATGAAAACCTGATAAACAAGCATCTTGGAGATAGAAAACTACAAAAAAAATTAGAAAAATTGAAAAATAAAAAATAAAAATCAGAAAAATACAAAAAATACAAAAAAATTAGAAAAGAGAAAAATACAAAAAATCATAAAATGTGAAAAAGAGAAATAAAAGCACGTAGTGATAACCTAGAAATAGGCGCTACTTGTGATTTAAACTAGCTTTTCCATCTATTTGAGACATGTCTTAATCTTTCACTTTCACCATCATTTCCATTTATCATTTCATAGAAGGACCTCTTGTACATATCTTGGCAACGTGGTCATGTCTCACCCTAGCTTGGGGGAAAAATCCTGAACTCACTAGGGGCAATAAACTTGAGCTTAACCAAATGGACAAACAACAGTATGACAACACAACAAACACAATGATCATTGGGAAACTCAACATTGAACATACATCAAACATCAAAGCATTTTAGGAAATCAACCATCCACATCAAAACAACTAAAATCATATCAATCCAAACAACTGTAGATGGATGATACTCTTTTGAATAATAATTTTATCTCTTTCAACTTGAATGTTCAAATGTTGTACTTTGATTTTTGTTATCATTTATTTTTGAGCAACTCGATGATGTATTGAGCTAGAGAAACTAGGAAGGAGAATGGTATTTTATTTGTTCACTGTTTGTGAGTTAATCATTATTATTGTGTGAATTGTTGTGAGACGTGCTCTACAAAGTATCACTGATGACATTCAGAATTCACATAGTAAAATTATTGATTCTTGTTTGTTTACGCAAGAAATGCTGAAATCATCTCAGTTTAATTATACCTAGATGCTTGTGTTAACTTGTAATATCAAAAATCATGAAAGTAGTACTTAGGTCATCATGGTATAACTTATACCATAGATGCTTGTACTCACTTTCAATATTTTAAAAGCTCAATGATGATAAAAAGCACGATAAATGGACTATTAAGGTGACAATCCTATGATATGATCAAAGACGTTCCTAACTCTTGATTGTGACTTCTAATGATGAAGGATATTAGAATCTCGTTGGGGAAGTTGAATCAATAATCAAAAACTTGTTTGAAAGATGCACTTTTAAGATTTGATCCTTGTTTAAAAAAAAAATGACAAGTATGTCAAGTAGCCTAGTTAAGATCATTGAATGATTTGGCTAGGATGTGTTGGATATTCAATAGAAGGTTGTGGTAAATAATAAAATTTGAGAGGTTGATTGTGATTGTGTCATTGTGATAGAGCTCTTCTCTAAAAATAGGCTCGTGAATATAAAGGCTCTAAAGCGTACTCGTCGATAATTCCCCTAACAAAATCTTGGTACCTATGAAGGAATTCACAATAGTGAAGCAAGACGTTTCGACTCTTGTAAAGGAATTTTCTTTATTGCAAAGTCTTTTTCTAACCTAAATGTTTCTTAGGTTTCTTGATCCTATTGGAAATCAACTTCCTAACAAACTTGGTGGATTTCCAATCTCTAAGCATAGAACATATCGGGGATGTAGCTAGTCCAATGATGGTAGAAACTCATATTCTGGTAGAAAGGATGATTCAATCAAATTTTTAGTGCTTTCTTGGATGATATTAATCTAATTTAACATGAGGAAAACACAACAAACACTTTGAAAACAATTGTTTTTTTAAACCCTATACTAAACATCGAGTGTATGTTCAAAATGTTTTCAAAAAAAAATGTTTTCATAGGTTTTTGCACAAAATAGACAATTTAGGTAGACTCACTCTTAGTGCTCAAGTAGGTCATCATAATAATCAATAGCCCACATCTTAGAATTGTGTCGACTCACACAGCCATGTCACCCC
>VDFB02371660.1:0-15122 GCA_007258455.2 Sequoia sempervirens | reverse complement strand
CTTCCCATGTTACACTAGATCGCTTCTAATTTCACATTCCCTCATAGGTAATCCAAAGATAAGAAGACCTTCATTGAATTATCGACTAGGGCTAGTAAGCTTGTGATGGTACTAGCACTGTATGTGCTTTCAAAGACTCAAGACTACCCAAATCATCCTATTTTAGGTGTTTACACTTGCTAAGAAATCATAAAAAATGCATAATAGTAAAAGAAGTAATGATATCACTATTGCTATGGTTGCCTATAGCATAAGACTATGACTAATTCACTGTCAAGAAATGAATGCTAGAATCTAACTAATACTATTAACTAAACCTACACTCCAGAGTACAACAAACTTAAGCAAACTAAGGTATAAATGTGAAACAAGAAATGTTCATGAATCCATTTACAACTGTAATACAAGGAATCTAATTAACACAGCATGCATTTATGAAATAATTGCTATAGCAGAAGTAATTATATAGAAAATGAAGCGAGGGACAATTATCTTGAGTGGCCCTTCCTCAAGTGACTATATCCACTGATCTAACCCAAATCTAGCTTCTTAGATTAATGCAATCATAATAACTCAAAACCATTCATTGCACAACTTCAAAATATCACATAAGATTTTGTTGGAATATCTTATTCATGAAATCATGATTGAGCAATAAACATTGTCTATGTGAAAACAACTAACTAAAAATATCTGATAGTTATATCTAGTATTGAATAATTAACTAACTCTCTATGCCTCAACCACCGAGCCATACATATAGGCACAAGGGAGTTTATTAAAATAAGGACTCTAAACATAAATCATAAATCACCACTCCCTATATATCAGAGTGTGATAAAGACTAAGCAATCTAAACTATAACTGAAAAGGAAGAAGAGTCCAAATAGAACTGTGAGTCTGCTGCAACAAGAACTAAAACGTGGACTCTTTGAATCAGTCACATTAGACTCGTAACTGTAACATGGTTCTTCTCCTTTAACATGTTTATTAAATATCATAATGATGCACAATCATCTTCAATAAGTGCCTCCATGCTATAATTGTTGTGTTCAGCTTATTCTAGAACCTCCCCTACTCAACTGTCTTGAAACTCCTTTGGTTGCAAGGTGTACCTCGTAGTTGCTACGGGTTACAATCTACCTCCTCTAGCTCCTTGGATGCAAATATTTAGTTCATAAAACATGTACACAATACTAACAACCATAGCTAAGTATAGATATCCATTACAATTCATACATATTCACACATTAATTATGCAATAACCATCACATCATAACTATATTTTCATATACTTTAAATCAGTTTCAGGTTTGTATAATGAGAATAAAAGATAGTGTAGTGTAGGAATATGTATAAGATAAGTGTCTAAGAATGTCTATAAGCTTGCATAAAAACATCATAAAATTAACTAGTAACTAGACTCATCATTCCCCCAACTACCCATTTGCTTGTCCTCAAGCAAATTAACCAGGGCTGGAGGTTGTAGTGCAAAGTGATTTCCCTGAGATCTATGACAACATCCACTCCTTTAACTTGTTTCGAATAAAATCCTCTATGGCATGCAAGTCTGGAAATTTTGGTAACCCCAACTTTCTCACATTCCTCATTCTTCTCCCTTGTCTAGTGCGGTAACATGTAGAGAAGCATTAGTGGTTGGAAGGTGAGTGGTACCCATTCAATTCCTTTGTCTTTGGCAATATCCATGTACCTACGTGTTCTCTCAAGAATGGCCATAAAATGATAAACAGAGTGGGGCTCTTTCCCCTACAACTCAGGGGTTAAACTGTCCCATCTTTCTTACACAAACTGGTAAGAATGATGGATGAGTCCAACAGTCAATATCTGCATCCTTCTATGATCCTACATTCTCAAATTAATGATTTTCCTGCCCACACCTTTGTGTTGCAAAAGTTGTATCCATTCTCCTATGATCACATCAAGGGTTTTAGATTCCTTTCTAATTGGGAGAGCTATTGATTTCTCTCTCTCCACATACTCTTGCATGATTTCACCACTATACTTTTCATTCCTAAAATATGATGCTAGTGCCCTTAATTGCAAATCTCCCACAAACATTAATGGATTCCATTATGTGTCTTCTGACACAACATAATTATGCAAATAGTATTCACACAATTGATCCAGTTCTTTTAGTGTGGCATCAAAAAAAACATTTAGAAAATCAAACTTCCTACTCATAGCAACTGGATGATTACTAATCAATCTACTAAATTGATAACTCAAGAACTTTTCCTACAAGAACAAAGCAGATTTCCTAGCTGGAGGTCTACATTTATAAATCTGGGTGGCCTTATCTGCTACTTCTTCCACCTTGACTGCTAATTTTTTAATTCAATATATTTATTCTCCAATACCCTACTATGCTCTGAGATTACTGTTTCTTTTTCTTTCTTCCAATTCTCCTTTTGTTGATAAAATTCTTGAGTGGATTTCTATAGTTGGTATCCTAGGGACATGGTTGTATGATAGGTTGGAGTTTTTGTAGTAGGAGGCCTTTTTTTCTCAGTTGCAAGCTCTTTGTTTTCTGCTTTAACTATTTCTAGTTGTGCAAGCAAGTCTAACTCTGACCCATGTCCATAAGTATGCAATTTCTCCTCCAACTCTTGAATTTTCAATTCCCTTTCTTTATCTCTTTGTTCATAGGTTTTTACCAATTCTTCTAATTGTTTGATCCTCTCTAGTGCTTCCTACATTTTTTTCCTTACATTTCTTTCCTCTAAAAACAAATCCTCATCTTTCAAAAATTGTTCATCAGCACCCCCAGTGTACTCATAACCCTCACTGTCAGGGCTAACTGGGGTTTTTTTCCTTGTTTTTTTTGCAACAAAAATGTCCTCTAAATCCAATTTAGAGGTGGTGGATATCTACCATTTCGTTTTGATGGGAACATGCACATTTTTAGATACATTGTCTTTTAGTTCTAAGTCAGTTCCTACTGCCACAATATCTTCTTCTTCTAGTTTCTTAATACTACCCCCATGGCACCTTTCCTTTTCAGGTGATGTGAATTCCTTGGTTGAGTGGACTTCTTTTTCTGCACCTTTGAAGGTGTGGAAGAAGAACCACCTCTCTTCTTTCTAATTTTTGGCATTTTAGAAGAAGTTGGGACCTTTTATGTACCTCTTTTGTTGCAGGTTGATAAGATGTTGTGTGTGGTGATCTTTGCATACTTTGATCCTTTGGTTCTCCCTTGTTGTAGGTAGGTGAAGCAACCAGTGAAACATGGGGTGTTTCCCTTAAAGATGTAGCAAGTAACTCTAGGTTTTCTAGGACTTCTAGCTCCCCGAGAATATTATTAATGTCTTCAAAAATCAAAAATCTTTCCCAAGACACATGTGGGTATTGAACCCTAAGGCTTATCTTCACTAATAGGGTAACCAAATAGTAATGTGACAGAGTTGAATCATTTATTTTCCTTTGATACTTAGACCCCATTCTCTTTAAAAAATTATAGAGGAAATTAGGTATTTTAACTAGTCTGTTGTGATGGAGGTGACTCAAAAGATTAAAATATATAGTATATAGAAGGGATTTTATACCATCACAAGTGATATACTTAATAAGTACAAGAAGCCCATACCCATGGAAGTGACAATCTCTTGGTGCCTTGTGATGATGAGTCAAGATTTTCTCCAAGCTCCCTAAATTTTTCCCTGGCAGCTACTACATTTTCTCTAATAGGGGATTCAGCTCCATTTCTTGGTAGACCAGATACCTCTACAATTGAAGTGCTACAATTACAACCTTTGAAGCATCCACCCTCAATCCTCTAACAGTGGCTTCATCATGTTGTAGTGTTGTTGCAAACTGCCTTGCCATGTCTTCATTATATTCTGTTAACTTCAAAAAGTAGTCTAACCATCATGCTTTTATGAAAATGGGAAAGACTAATATGTTCTCCAATACTTTCTGGTGTGTAGATGGTTCCCTTATGAAAATATAACCTCCCATGATGATATATCCTTACTTTACTCTACTCAAACTCTGGAAATTTTAGATCAAAATTCAAATTCAACAACCCACCAACCCTCTATGTTTGTTACAATTGCATACACTTCTTCCACTACAAGTTCAATTGCTACATGTATCTTCCTCCTCTGTTTTAGCTTGAATCAACTTGAATTGGATTTGAATTGGCTTGAAATTTAGGGAACAAACAACAAAAAGATTGCAAATGCAAAAAGGTAGAAAAGCAAAAAGAGTTTGTGTGTGTTTTTTGTTTTGCTTTTGGTGGCAGAAATTAAATTTTGGAATATATACTATCTCCGCCCTTACTAAAATCTTGAAGTGACCTCACTTCAATACATGTGACTAGATGAATGGTATGATTATTGATTATGGAAATAAGATTAATGAATGTAAAGCATGCAAAATTAAATGTGAGGACATATTGAATGCATTAAAAATATGTGTTAATTATGGAAAATTAGTATGTGTACCTGTTGTTTTAGATGAACATAACTTTGCACATGTGAAGTTGTTGGAAGAGTGTCTATAGCTTGATTGTGATTTGATGTTGGTTAATTTCTATGGGTGATGGATTAAATGACAGGTTGGCACATGTGATTTAAAGGTTGTGGTATGTACGGTTGATGGAATGCGAAGTGATAGTTCAAATGCATGAAATTTGAGATAAGTGACATGGAATGGAGTGATCAAGCTGCATGTAGTGATATGATAGGCTTATGGTTGAATGTGTGGAAAAAGTGGAATGAATGTGGATGATATGCAATTAATTTGGAAAAAAAATTGAATTCTCTAATAGGTAATTCTTGTAGGTACCTTCATCAACATATATCGAATTGAACTATGGCAGCTTTTATTCATGATGCTATAGGTCCCTACTGCATAGTGAAGTAGTCTTGAAAAATATTGTTGATTGTGTCATCTATGTGGTGTGTGCAAGTGAAGTGGGATAAGGAATTATACCTAAGTGCTCTTAGGAGGTGAGTTGTGCAACCTGGCTATCACCATGAGAACCGACAGTATCCGGCCGATTTGCTTGCACTTTGTGTAGAAGGTATAAAATTCAAACCACTACTTATTGTCAGCAACCCCGAAATAGTAGCATTGCAATACGAAGCATAGAAAATGAGATAAACAAAATACATGTCAAAGACATTAACTATTTTATTATCATAATTATAAGTATTAAATTTAATGTTGTAATACCAAAATATAAATATTAGCAATCTCATTTTAATTATGATTACCAAAATAATATTACAATTATGATTATAAATATAATAGATATTATAATATACATGTCATTAAACAAACATATATTGTTTTAGTAATTACTATAATAATAGTAAAGAAATCATAAAAGAAATAGTACTGAAATATGTGACTAAATAAACAAATGACAAATATAAATATTATTATAATCAGTATAATATAATAAATATTAAATAGAGTATATAAAATCAATATCAAAATAAATATATACTATACTAATGGAAATATGTAAATATACATATAAATATAATGTAATACAAAATACGTATATATATTTTCCAGCAGCAATGATTACCATATAAAAACAACGGATATATATTATGGTGCAACATTGATATCACTCTAAGTCAGCGGTTAAGAAAATATGGTAAAAAAACAACATTTGATTTTTACATACAATGATTAAAATATACGGTAATCACTAATTAGAAAGGCAGCAATATATTCCTAAAAGCAACATCAACGATCAATACAAATAACCAAGGCAAGCAAAGTTAATATTATATTAGTCAAAGTTTATACAATAAATGAAGGGATACGATGGGATTTTAGGGAAAAAGATAGATAGCAATTAATTAAAGGGCAAGGATTATCTAACGTGAAGGGTAGCATAATGATTAGTTAATAAAGGATAAAGAAAAGGCATCGCATGGTTTCAAAAGGATACAACTATTCAAATGGACGTACCCCTCATAAAGGAGGCATCCCTTGGCATATAGAGATATAAATATAAGGAAAAGAGGTAGCAAGAAGGACATAGGGAAAAATCAATCAGAAATCTTCATAAAGCAGCAGATTGGAAATGAGATAAATTATGAGAGATATATTTAATTAAGTGTTATTTCCAAGAATATATTTAGGAATATAAGATTGAAAGAGGTGAGTAAGGAATCAAAAAATGTGGAGAGATACAACAACTCAGGGGATGTATTCACTTAGCAATAATAGTTAGCATTTTCTAAATATAAGAACTAGATATTGTTAATTTGGTTATTGATATAATGACTTCCTTTAATCTTAGCATAATGAGAATTATCATAGGAAATGATGAACTTAAAGAACCATTGGTAAATGAAAATATATTTGATTATGGGCATGAAATAAATCTTGGATGAAGGCAAATATATCTGATTGTTTAAAGATTGACTACTATGTACTTGTAAACCTATTAGGATGGATGGAACATGGGTGAAGTGGATTGCCTAAAAACCCCACTTTCGGCCCCTTAGGCCCTAGACAAGGGATTGGGCTTTGCAGCCCCTTAGGCCCTTAACAAGGGATTGGGCTTTGCAGCCCCTTAGGCCCTTGACTAGGGATTGGGTTATAGAAAGATGGGGGTTCCACCTAGGTCTCTGCCCCTTAGGCCCAAGATACGGGATTGGGCAAGAGAAGGTGGTAGGCCTTAGGCCACTTGGACTTTAGGGTTCCTCTCCCCTGATAGGACGAGTGTCTTCTGAGGTGTTGCCATGAGTGGGGTATGCAGGTACTAAGCCCCTAGGCAAGAAGGATTGTGATGGACAACCTCTTGAGTTTACATGAGGGCTTCAGGGCGGATCCACCCATGGCACTCCTCTTATGTCTTCATTAATTGATTTATGTTTATGAATATATTGTGGATATCTAGATATTATTGCTAACAGATATGTGTATGTGGAAATGTTTTTAAATTGGTGAATGCAGATTTCAATCTAGGATTATTTCATTAGAGAAACACATTCCTTTTGGAAAGAAGAAACCCTAAACCTAATCAACAATCGAATTCTAGGAAAACAAGCTAATTCAAGAGCAAGTGGTAGGGACATTACATTTGACCATATCGATGCATTAGAGAAAGAAGGAAATCATCTTTTTGTGTTGGCTTCTTGTATACCTTCAGTCTGTGGCCATTAACTAATAGTGAAAATATAACTGCATCTATGGTCTATTTAATTTAACTGCTCCATTGGGGAATACCCAATGTATTTCATAGGGTCCCAACCATCTGGATTGTAGCTTCCCCTTATAATATTTATATCTAGAATCATATAATAAATCCCAGTCACCCACATTAAATTATTTAGTCTTTATAAACTGATCATGCCATTTAGTCCTTTGTTTTTGAATTATCTATGTGTGATGCATGGCCTTCATTCTAATTTCATCTAACTCATTCAAATTGTGTAGCCTCTCCTTCTATGGTATTGTCAAGTCTATTTCTAATTCCACTATTGTTCTAAGTGTCTTGTATTCAAACTCTATTGGTAGAACTATTGTTTTTCCATACACCAATTCATAAGGTGTGAAACCTATAGTTGTTTTCAATGTTGAACTATAGGCCCACATTGCTTCTAGTATTCCGGTTGCCTAGTCTTTCCTGTGAATTTTTACTATTTTGGTCACAATATTCTCAATCTCTTTGTTTGTAACCTCCACTTTCCCATTGGCTTGGGGGTGATAAGGTGTTGATTTTCTATGCTTGATTTCATATTCTTTAACAAATTTAGAAATGAGTTCAAAAGTGAACTGGGGACCTTGATCAGTTACAATTTCTCTAGGTACTCCATACTTGGTAAAGATGTATTCATATAAGAACATAGTTACATTTCCAATCTCTTTCAAACTGTAATGCCTTGACTTCAACCCACTTTGTGAGATAATATGTACAAACTAAAATATACTCTTTGTTATTAGATGTTGATGAAATTGGGCCAATGAAGTCTAGCCCCCTTTTTCAAATGGTGCTAGTGCCAAATGTGGTTGCAAATGCATCTCATATGTCCTTGTTGGTTTTCCCATTCTCTAACATCTATCACAACTCCTTGTGTACTTTATTGAATCGTTATGGAGAGTTGGCCAATAGTACGATTATTAAGATCTTAAATGTTGTCTGTTTGGCTGCAAAGTGACCCCCAAAAGGCTTATCATGGAAATATTTTAGGATGTTAAAGACCTCATCCTCTCTTATGCATCTATGCATAATATTATCTAGACCTATGTAGAATAGATAACAAGCTACCCAAGAATATGGAAAGCTTTTATGCACCAGCTATCTTTTTTCTCTAAGAGAGAAATGTGATGGTATATGTCCTGCCACTAAGTAATTTGCAATATCAACAAACCATGGTGTGTGTACATTGAGAAAAAATAAATTCTCACATGGAAAAGAGTCATCCACAACACCTTCTTCTAGTTTTGTAGGCAATCTAGACAGAAAATATATGACCACATTAGCCTTCGCAGGCCTATCCACTATTGTTATATCAAAATCCTCTAGTAAGAGCAGACATTTGACTAGTCTACCTCCAACCATAGGTTTTTTCATTAAGTACCATATTGCAATGTGATATGTGTGGATAAAGAATAAATACCCAGTGATGTAATGCCTAAACTTGTTAATGGCATAAACAACTACCAACATTTCTTTTTCTATGACAGTGTAGTTAAGTTCTACTCCTTGTAAGTTCTTGTTGATGTAGTAGATAGCATACTCCTTATTACCTTCCTTTTTATCCCAATACTGCTCCTATAGCAAAATCAGAAGCATCAGTGTGCATGTGGATAGGTAATATCCAGTTTGGCCCTCTTAAGACAGGTGTTTTTGTTAAGGTTGTCTTATTGCTTCAAAGGAGTGCTGACATTTTGTGGTCCATTCAAATTCTATATTTTTGGTGAGTAAAACAAATAGAGGTGTTGCATTTTGTTGAAATCCTGAATGAACCTCCTATAGTAGCTTGCATGTCCTATAAAGCTCCTTACATATCTTTGTTTTTGTGTCACGAGAAGTGTCGAGATGATCTCAATTTTATGGGGATCCACTTGAATTCCTTCACTTGATATAAAATTCCCTAAAACAATCTCTTGATTCATCATCATGAAACATTTCTCATGACTCAATGATAGATTATGGTCTTGACACCTTTTCAAATCCTTCTCTATATTATCAAGTGCTTCTTCATATGTCTCTCCTTAGGTGGTGAAGTCATCCATATAGATTTCCATGGAGTCATGAGCATAATTTGAGAAGATACTTAGCACTTCCCTCTGGAAAGTGGCTAGGGCATTACATAGTCCAAAGGGAGGGACATAATAGGCATATGTGCCCCAAGGGAATGTAATTATGGTTTTATCCCAATCCTCTAGAGTTATCTTTATTTGGTTATAGCCACTAAATCCATCTAGGAAGGAGTACTTTTTACCTGCTAGGGAATCAAGCACTTGGTCAATAAAAGGTAGTGGAAAGTGATCATTTCTAGTGGTTGTGTTTAGCTCCCTATAGTCCACACATACCATCCATTTTCCTTCTTTCTTAGGGACAATAACTAAAGGCAACACCCATTGATTATTATAAATAGGGTAAATGAAACCTACGTCAAGTATTTTTTGTAGCTTAGTTTTAACTATTTCTCTTAAGGTAGGGTTCATTCTCCTTTGGGGCTATCTAATTGGCTTGAAACCATCATTTATGTAGATCCTATGCATGCACAGGTTTGGATGAATCCCCTTCATGTCATGGTAGTTCGATGCAAAGGTTGTTTCATGTGCCTATAACATAGTGTTCAGGGAATTCTATTATTCTTCAGTTAGTCCATTGTTAACATTCAGTATTTTACCTGGCATGATTTCCAATGTCCTGGATGTTGATTGTACAAATGAAATTTCAAGTCTAGTAATGTTTGGGACACATTGTGTGGTAGAAGAGATGGAAAAGTTGGGATACTTCTTCTGATGAATTTGTAGGTATCATATTCTACAGTGGATCCTATAGACATGAAAGACAGTCTTGTTGTTTTTTATTAGTTAAGCAGGGAAGGGCCCTGATCTCATGGTTACAACCAATAGACAAAAAGGAACTGAAATAAGGTGGGAAACAACACCACTATCAAGAACCAAAAAACAACCAGATTAGTACGCATGCCATCATTCAACATAGAAACCATATTCCAGCCAATATTAATCAAAAACAATAATTTTTTGCTAGCATACTTAAAAATACATAAACCATTTATCAAATCAATAGTGTCCCTAGTAGTATTCCACCATAACAGGGCTATTATAAAATAGCAGTCTAAGATTACGAAATAAAAAGATAAAAAACAAAAAATAGTCATCAAAGTAGCAACAAGAAGCCATTACTTGGCTTTCTTCTGCAGGTCCCCATATTCACCAATGAGGGAGATGTACTCCCTCTAGTCAAGTCCCTCAAACTCATCCAACATCTTTAAGGAATCAGGCTTCCCCTATTTCTTCAACTTCTTGGTAATTTTGGTTTCTCCAAAAATAGCTCCCAGCATCGCCCTCCTCATCAGTCTATTAGTTACCTTCATAAGCATAACTAAGGCTTTCTCCATATCATCAACTTGAACCTACATAAAATTTAGTCTACTCTTCATGAAATTAGTGCTTGAGTCCTTAGTGTTTATCTCCATGCCCATATTCCCTGCATCTTGCACATTCTCAACTTCATTCTTTTGTTCCTCAATTTTCTCAATTTTTTCCTCCTCTTCCTCTTCCTTTTCATCATCTAATCCTTCTTCCCCCATATCATATTATGTAGTGTCCTCAAAATCCATATCCTCAGAATATTCTTCCTACTGGGCTTCAAACTCTTCAAAATCTAGGTCTTCCTCATCACACACAGTAATTTTTTGTTTGTCTTTCTTGTCCTTAAAGGTAGCTTTAGCTAGGTGGGCAGACCTTTTGCCACTGCTTCCTCCACTACCTTGCCCTTGCAAAGTCTCCTTCGACTCCTCATTATGCACATCTTCTTCAAAAATATTAATGATATCACTAGGGTTAAATCTATTTTGAATTTCTTTTCCTTGGGAAATTCCAACAACAGATGTGAATGTTTTCTTTTTTCCGATGTAGCCTTGATGAGCTATATCTCATAAACTCCTTTTTCCTCTCTTTTCTACAATAGAGGGGTAGAGGGGTTCGAGACATTGGCCATAGGGGATGGGATCTTTGCAGGAATTAGCACCCTCCTAGCAGCAACTACGAGAAGTGAGTAGGGATTAGGTGTGACAACAGGAATTTCCTCAGCAAGTGGTTCCTCATTATCCCCATCAAAGCGGTTGGGATTATCATTTCTAATAGCCAAAGGGTTACCGCGAGGATTAAGTTCTAGAGCATATTTATGCAGGGTTAACATCAGACCTTGGTGTAGGGGAGGACTGGCACCCTTCTCAATATTGAGTTGCAGGGAAGACAACAAATAAAAGGGTAAATTGATTATCTCTCCATGCCTAATGTGATTTAGTAGAGGAAAATGGTATGCATGTACCAAATTATATCTTCCCTCTAAAGTAAAATACCGCATAACAAATAGGCTAACCAATACAAAGGGAGGAGGGAGTTCCAACCTAGCATGCCCATTTTGGAATCATTTTAGGTTCTCCCCTTCATGCAGGAATTTTTCCACAAACTTCTAATAATCAACCCCACTTTTCTTTGCAACTTTGATCCCATGGTTTTGCAAACTAGTTGCTTCAACTATGAACCTTGTCATAACCTCAAACTTCACCACACCAATGGTGACACTTCCTTTCCTCCAAGAATTGGTGAACTTGGTTATTAAGTTCTCATTGTAGCCCTTTAGATATTCAAAAAATGGATCCATTCCAACATTTTCAAAAAGCCTCCATAAATCAACATTCTACTTAAGGGCCTAATAGTTAGGAGGCTCAATGCACTTCCTCCTCCCATTTTAATACTCTACAAATTCTTAGGCTATTGCGGGCTTTTCTTCATAATCTCCCACTCCTTCAACTTTCTTTCCTTGTTGTAGAAAACACTCTTTTTCCAAATAACAAATAGAGCCGATAAAAAATGTGGGATCAAGAAGTTTCTTTTTGAGAAGGTGAGCGACATGATTCCCAGTACCATTAACACATCATTTTTCTTACAAGTTTTAAAATCTTCATTAAGTATCATACCTTGCTCGACTTTACAATTTTAGGAATGGCTAACACTAGGAAAATCAACATGATTTGATATGACAACCCTTAACAACTTGAAAGATCCCATGTGATCATCAGTCACCTTAGGGAAGGAAGAATGATTAATTTTACTTCCTACCGAGATCAACAAATATAACCCTATACCCCCAATATCATCATTACACTATAATCCCTTAAACACCACATGGCTCTTATGCTTCCCGCATAACTTCAACGTATCATCTTTGTATGTTGTAATCATTTTCAAAATTTTCATTTAATATCAAGTCTCTTAAAGACTTCGACATATTATTGTTTGTCCAGTGAGTCCACCCCATACAACTCAAAGCTACATTGGCGACGCAGTCAACAACTTTTTTGCCCTCTCTATAGACATGTTGCACCCTACAGTTGGTGAAGTAATTCTTCAAGGCTAAGCATCTATCAATTATATTTTATAGCTCCCATGGTGACACAACCACTCCATTTAGAATATCCACAATGAGCTTGGAATCCCCTTCTATTATAACATTTTTAAAGCCAAGCCCTTAAGAGTTTTGAAGCCTCCTAGTTCACTACCATAGCTTCAACTTTATTATCAGAATAGACACCCATATTCACACCAAAGCTCACTATGCATTCCCCTTTATGGTTTCTTAGCAGACCCCTTGCCCCAGCTAATCCTGGGTTGCCTTTTGAGCACCCATCAAAGTTACACTTAATCCAATCAGTCTGCAGAGGACTCCACTTAGTATCCATTTTGGTTAGCATCGTAAACCAATTGAGTTTAGTGAGATCCTTCCTTATGCCCCAATTTTTCTTAATCCTCATCTCTTTGTAGTTAGGCCATGCTTTGGAAAAATTGTATCTTCCAGCCTCTATGTTTTCCTTAATCCGTGTTTTTATAATCAAGCTTACCTCCCAGCTATTTCTCTCTACTTCCCTGAATATCCTGTTATTCCTTTCCTTCCATATTCCCCAAGTAACAAAGGTGGGAACTTCATTCTAGGGGTCAACAATAACATTGTGGGAAAAAGGACAGTTCGACTGACTTTCTATAAATGACTTCATTGAGTGAGGAAACACCCAATATGAGGACAACAACAACAAAAAGAATGACCACACCTCCCTCACAAATTGGTAGTGAAAGAAAATGTATAATTGACTCCTCTTTCTGCTTGCAAAGGGATCATCTGTTAACTAGTTGGAATCCCCTCCTAACCAGGTTGTCAATTGTAAGAATTTTTCCATGAGCCGCAGTCCACTAGAAATAGTTAATATTGGGAACCAAGTTCTTTAACCACACCTGATCCCAGAAACGGTTAGTAATGACATCTAGAGGCTTCACCATTTCCTCATAAGCCTTTTTGATCGAGAAACAGCCCAAAGAGCTACCTTTTCAAAGCCATTCATCTTCCCTTTCTCTATTAAACCACTTAGCCTCCCCAATCAGATTATGCAGCCTTAGAAGGATTGGGTCCTAGTTGACCTATCTCTACCCTCTTAGATTATCCCTCCTTAATATAATTTTGACCTCCTTCCATTTAGGTTCCTCCATCTCCCAGTTAATATAGTCAGAAACCTTTTTGCCACAAATCTTGTTTAGGCTTTGTTTGAGAGGATTTAGTTCATCTATTGAAGATAAAGTAGAAGTCTCTATCCATGGGTCCTTCCAAAAATCAATATTATTACCATTTCCAATTCTCTTTCTTACCCCCAGCTTTAGCACATTTTTTAATTTAACAAGATGATTCCATAAAGCAGAACCACTAGGCAAGTCAGACAAAGAGAGAAAACAACCAAAATTCTTGTTCCTCAAGTACTTGGCTTGAATTTTTTTTACCCAGTCTTTAAAGCCTTCAAGAAGATTCCAACCAATTTTTGCAGTGAAAGATTTGTTTAGCAAGGATATTCTTTTTATTCCCAAACCCCCTCTCCTTTTGGGAGTGCACACTTTTTCCCAACTCACCAGGGACAGTCTATCTTTTTCTTCTGTTCCTGACCACAAAAATCTTCTCGAATCTATTCTATCTTTTCCCCTATAAAAGCAAGAATTTTGAAGAGAGATAGGTAATATATCAGGATATTCTGAAGGGATGCTTTGAGTAGTTAAACCTTGCCATCCAAGCTAAGAAGCTTCCCCTTCCATCCAGCTAGCTTGTTTTGAACTCTCTCAATCAGTTGATTCCAGTAATTATTTTCCAACTACTTAGAGATCAAAGGTAGGCCAAGATAGGCATCAGGTAAGGCAGCTTCCTAACATCCTAGAATTTTCACCACTTTGTCCTTAATCTGTTGGTCAGTATTGAAGAAATAAATCTTACTCTTTTCATAGTTTATGCAGTCTTGTTGTTGTGGGTCCCTACTGTTAGTGTAATTAATTATTTACTACACTAGCATAAGTTAACTTAGATCTTGCATTTAATTAATTAAACTATCCTAGGTTGCATAATTAGATAAATCATTTAATAATGGGGTAATCCCCCCTTCCTTGTTTGTAGGAGGTAAGATTCCTTCTAGAAGATGAGTTGTCCTTCTAGAACTTATCTCTATCTTTTTATCATTCCCTAGATAGGGTTCACATGTTGTCACATGTAGTGTTATTTTAACACTTGGCAACATCTTACACATTTTAGGTTTTCACTCATGCCTATATATTCAAGGCATTTTGTACATTTGTAATCATCTCATATTCAATTTGGAATTCTTGCATCTTAATGATAGCATAATATTTCTTCCATTTCTCTCTTGTGGAAGTTATTTTGTCTTGCAGGTGATTCTAGGGTGTTTGAGGAATTCACCTAAACTCCTTCACCTACAAGAGTTATTATGTATGATGTGTTAAATTAAATCATCCTCATATTGATTTATCAATAGGGGGTTGCATTCAATAGTCATGAGAGTTTGTAGGGAATAATGGTCTTCTTCATCCAAGGTAGGCCA
>VDFB02371659.1:47500-50443 GCA_007258455.2 Sequoia sempervirens | reverse complement strand
AATCTTAAAAATATATATATAAGACCATCCCATGATAGTAATTATATTAAATAAATTCCTTATTTAATTGTAGAAGTCATTTATAGATACTTTACAATGAATAATAGAAAATTTGACTAGAAATACTACATAACCAAGCACACCATAAACTTCCACTATGATATAATATAGGTGAAACTAATACTAATAACTATATCAATTTGAAACACAACCTTCAAGCTATGTGATCTAGAAACAAAAGTGTAGATGTTAATGATTAACAAGGTTGTGTTACATAATAGGGATACTTGTTATCCACAAATGTTGATCCACTTTTCAATAGCATGCATAATTTTTAAAACTCTTTTATTTATTATATATTGATTAATGTCATATAATAGTTAATAAGATAAAAATTAAAATCATAGACATAATGAAAGTGAGAAGTGTAAGTAAAATCAATCTTTTATAAATATTACTATTTATTAAATCCTCTCATAAATAAAGAATATGCCTACAACTAATCAAAAATGTCATATGTGACTATTATGAACTTGTATCTTAGATTTGAAACCAAAAAATATTGATCTTAATATTAATATCTAGAATCTACCCAAAGGTAGCTTATGTGGCTTCCTTAAGTTGATTCATGATACTATAAATTAGTTATGCTACTCGCAAACAAGAAGATGAGAATCTGTTAATAGAGACTTCTTTAATTACCCAACTATGAAAATTATGCTTTGATATCCTCCCCTATTAAACTCTCAAGAACATAACATGTGGAATTTGGTGAAAACCTTCCATGTGACATTTATTATTTTTCTCTCAACATTGATATTCACATTAAATTTCCACTCTATTTTCACCTTTTATAGCTAAAAATACCATTGTTCAAATATTCCTTCTCACTTGAAGAGCCACAATAAATATGATTGTTACTTATAAATGAGGGAAGGCTAATGACTTATTATTGAAGGGTTTCAGACTTCATTGTACTTATAAGAAGGGTACTGATAGTCACTAGTGGTCACAATTTTAAGTCCCTATATTTTACAAGCTAATGCCTCCATAAAGTCCCATGAATGTGAGATCTCATTAAGGTAAGATTTATCCCTTTTTTTTGTTATCATTTCACATGATGTTAT
This sequence comes from Sequoia sempervirens, assembly GCA_007258455.2. Classification (NCBI taxonomy): domain Eukaryota; kingdom Viridiplantae; phylum Streptophyta; class Pinopsida; order Cupressales; family Cupressaceae; genus Sequoia; species Sequoia sempervirens. The sequence goes on along the minus strand of VDFB02371659.1, from coordinate 49,316 downwards.
TTGTATTGTACACAATCATGCAATTCAAAAATAGCAATTTTTTTTTATTGTCCAATAAATACTTTTCATTGCATATCTAAAACATCATTTTAATTATCACTTACTAAACGTACCCATGATATGGATAATGTATTTTCTACTATTGGGTAATAGGGTAGGGCCTCACATCAATTCTCTTCATGTTGAAAAGCTATTTAGTAATTTTGTGAAGGTTTTTGGAATTGTTATAATTGTTTGGATCTATTGATTCACCCCCCCCTCAGTAGATTGTGTGCCTTTCACATAGATCTCTATCTGCAAGCATATCCTCCATTTTGAGTTTCCACAACTCAAAATTGCTGCCATTAAATTTCTCCATCTCTATTCTTCTAAATGTTCTTGCCATCTTAAAACTATAAACAAGATTACAAATTTCTCTTTTCTAGAACTCTCATTGAATCTAGATAAGCACAAAAAACACTTGTAACCCACCAAGGATAGCAAAGTTGGTCAAGCTCTAATACCAACTGAAAAGAAAGTTTAGTGTGGAAACACTTCTATAATGCAAATCAATCAAGAGAGGGGTTACAAAACTTTGTTTCAAATCTTTAAACTTTTATAGTTTCACTTAAGTATGCACATGCAATTGTTTATTTTTTAGATTTAAAGCATAAACCACAACACACAAATTTTACATGGGAAAACCCTTTTGGGAAAAATCCAACACAGCAAAGCACACATCAATTATATTCTAGTAAAAGACTATTACTATACAATGTTTAGAGTCTATGCTCTTGCAGGTGTTGATTCATTGTGATACAAATTATAGAATGAATTCGACAACATAAGGACATAAAGATTTAAAATCTTAACACTATTACAATAAATTCACTAAGGAATCAATATATACTTCACATACATGGGCATTGATTTTTCCATGTTTCAATCTCCTAGTCTTTGCATGCATGCAAACTGAAACTAACAATATGCACGAGTCTCAAGTGACCCGATTAGCAACCTGTCAAACATGCATGTACATGCAATAACATGAAACAACATGAAAGCACATATAAGGCTTGCAGCTCCAAAAATTAAGCAACCTCACATGCCAAGTGTCCCATAGAGAAAATCGGCTTTACTACCAAAATAGAACTCATCTACAACTCCTAGTCACTTTGAAGGATGACTTAGCCTCCATTTAGCAAAATTTCCTTCCAAGCTTCAATCAACAAGTCAAACTAATTTCACATGGCATCATGGTGCCCCTCCTAGAGGTTTTCACAATTCTCAATGCTCAATTGAGCACCCAAGTGATAAGTGTCACCTTTCCTTTCCTTCACTTTTCCAAAGAGATAAACACTCACAAAAGTGGACCCTGCCAATACTTGCTTCCAAAAAAACTACCACATGTCAACATGGCACTCATTTTAGAGGTATAAATAATTTCCTTTTCCCAATGGAGCGACCATGTGACACATGTGTCACAATCTTGCCTTTTCACACCTTGCATGTAGGATGTCAACTCCTCATTGGGTCCCATAAAGTGACTTAAAAATTTGGAAACAAATATTATTATATTTAATAAATTAAACCAGTAACTCAGGGATAAATTATTAATAAATTAATCATGGGACTCACTAAGGTTGAGAAACCTTAGTCCCAACAATCTTGTAGTACCATTGATTGGTTTGCACTCTCATGCATCTAGAGTGGATTAGATATCTAAGGAGAAATTTGGTTACTTGAACCTATGTGTACTTCCATCCACCTTGGTTCATGAGACTTGTGTTGAGCTTCCACCTCCTACATCTTTAGTGATCAATTTACTTCAACGGGA
>VDFB02371659.1:0-42500 GCA_007258455.2 Sequoia sempervirens | reverse complement strand
TGCTTGAGGCCATTGTGATATCCCATATAAATCTTGTAAATGTAAAAGTGATTCTTGTGTGGTGTGTATTATAAATGTTTACTCTGTGATTGGTGTGAATGTATACCCTTCTCCCCATGTGTTTTACATGTGTGTGTTTGGCCCTTGTGTCATCTCCTAGCACAATGGGAGTGGACCATTTGGTTTCACATGGTAGGGTGGCATAGAACCACTTTTGGGGTTCAATGGATCGAGGATTAAGGTGACATCATAATCTTCTTTCTTTGTTATATTGGTGGTCAATTCCTATCAGTTGATTTTCCACCTCCATCCTCTCCTTAGTTCTATATAAACTCACTATCTAGCTTGTATTTTTCATCTTAGAAGCTCTTAATGCATTTCTATCATTCTAACATTGCATATCTCTTGGAGTCACTGGGTTGTATTGTTTATATTTTTCTAGTTTATGTAGCTTAGAATTTCTCTTATAAACTTCCTTGGGTTATTCAATCTATTTCAAATTTCAAACAATTATTTAACAATTACATAAGGAGAGGACTCAAATGTCCTTTTTAACATCAAATAAACTCTACAAAATGCTCCACCCTTTAAGGACAGGGACAAATCATCACATTATCTCATTGTTATTAAATAATAAACTCACTTTATTATCCTAAGAAAGCTTAATAAAAGTGTAGGAAAAACCTATGATTAACGAAAAATAAAACCTACACCAACACCCCCCTTAAAAGCATAGCATAGGATGATGTAAAAGATGATGAGTCCCAACAAATAAGGCCATGTTAGGTACCCATGTACATATAGAATCCCCCCAAATAAGAAGAATCCCCCCAAAAATAGAGAGAGAGCACCCCTAGAATAGAGAGAGAAAATAGGACTAAGTAGCCCCCCAAAGAGGACATCACACCCTAAGTAAAGCTTGAAAATGAAGGAAATTACTCTCAATGAAGGGTTTGGTGAAGATACTTGTAGTCTAATCTGATGTTGGATAGTACCTGAGATCGATAATCTAATCATGAATTAACTCTTCAATGTAGTGTTAGAAACCAAGATCTGAAATACAAACCAGAAAAGCCTTCCACAGAAGAGAAAAACAGAAAAAGCAAGAGCTTTGCAAAAAGATGTGCAAATTATTATTTTTTAGGAATTCATAATTACATGAGAATGATTTTCTTTATAAAACTAAGGTATGCATAACCCTAATCTTATCTTGAGAAACAAGATAGATCAAAAAGATAAGGATGAGAATTAATTAACCTAGGAATTAAAATATTACCTAAGTAAAGTTATGCAAGTGTAATTAAATATTAATTACACTAACACCCCCCATAAGTGCAACTTAGGGAGACTAAAAAATCATGCACCTAAAACTAAGATGAATGGAAGAAAGCATGAATGGGTCCCGGCAACAAGGCCTGATCAGGTACCCAAGTACAAATGCAATAATGAGGTAGAGAAGGAAAACCTAGTGGGACAAAACCCTCCTATAATGAGACGACTATTGCAAAGAAGCACTGGAAGAACATTGTGGAGTAACACTAGAACCGCAATCCAACAAGCAAGGAAAGATACTTCTGTCTACAAGAAACCAAAGGAGAATCATAATGCGACAACAGACCCGATGCCATGGAACACTGGAAAACTCACAAACTTGAACAACCCTGGAATCTGTGAAGCAACAGTAGATGAAATGATGGCATAATCTAGAAACTGTGTATCTTGATGTCGATGCTAAACTTAGACTAAAACTCTTCCATGGGAACAAGTACTATAAAGATTCTAGAACATTAACCATAAAAACATGGCCCTCAAACTAAGAAAGATCTAAACCAATGCGGATCAAGAACCATAAACTCTAAAGTGTGAACCAATGTGACTCTGATATGTGTCAAGCAAGAGCAAGATGTGGCCAAAAGAAACTAAGAAACCAGATTACCCATGCAATTTTCTATCAAAACAAGATGAAGATCAAAGTGCATGCACACTCTAATCAAATTATTATACAAGAAACCCCCCCTAATGGAACTTTATCTCAATTCATTTATTACAATAACCCAATGATTGTAAACGGAGAGCATACAAACATACATAAATAGAAAATAAAAAATAAACCTCAGATCTATGTAGAGGACTGAACCATATTTCAAACGCCACAAGAATGGCGAAAAACTGATCACCGAGTCAAAAGATATGCCCTCCGAAGCAAAAAAAAAAAACTTCATCTAAGTTCAAGGACCACCAAAATAAATCTAGAGAAAAATCAGGTAAAAAAACCTTCACCACTAGATCGGCATTGGAATCAACTTTCCAACAGTATCTTGTTTGTGAAAAACAGACATCGTATGCAAAATATATGCCCAATTTAGTGAAAAATGCTCCAGAAGGCCCAATAAGGCCTGCAGGGCCCCTAGGGGGCTAAAAAAATGTTGGCCCCTGGTCCTGTGCGTGACTAGGGGCTATAGGGTAGGTGCTGGGGCGGTTCTCGGCCCATACCACCCTCGAATTAAACCGGATGGCCGAAAGCAGGCTGGGCTTGATAGCACCTAGTTCCCATATGACCACTCCACCTTTGCAAATAGGCCCGCGAGGACTAAACTCAAGGGTCGGTGGCATTTACTGGTAAGCACAAATGCAAGGTGGCGGATCGTGGATGTCGAAAGCTACTTAGATGAAAATGTAATCGGGTAATGCTGACATAAACCTCTAAGAAAAACACTTTTTAATATTTTTCTGGATTTATGTGCATTAAGCATGTTGGGAGACTCATATTCTCCTAGTAAAAAGACATTTTCTTGTGGACTAAATTTCTCCTAAAATCAATAAAATGTTCTAGGTTTTTGCCATTAATGTTATAGGATCCCATCCTTGAAACCCCTATGGATCCGGAAAATGATGACTAAAATTCAAAAAATAAAAGCCAATCCCTGACTTTTCCAATGCTCTGAATCCAATGGTGAAGCCCGATCTAATCCAGGACACTGCATAAATGAACTCAAGGCATGAGACCCTCAAGGAATCTCGAACGAACTCTGTAATGATTTTCTAAAAAATCTGAGAAGGGGTTGTAAATCAAGGCTCTGATACCATGTTAGAAACCAGGATCCTAAATGCAACTAGAAAAGCCTTCCACAAAAGAGAAAAAAAAAAAAAGAAAGAGCTTTGCAAAAAGATGTCCAAATTATTATTATTCAGGAATTCATAATTACATGAGAATGATTTGCTTTATAAAAGCAAGGTATGCATAACCCTAATCTTATCTTGAGCAACAAGATAGCTCAATAAGATAAGGATGAGAATTAATTAACCTAGGAATTAAAATATTACCTAAGTAAAGTTATGCAAGTGTAATTAAATATAATTACACTAACATGTAGTACATGTGGATCTCAATGTGTTTGGTCCACTAATGATGGACTGGATTGTGAGAGATTTGTATCACACTTTGGTTGTCACAAAAGATGAAATGTGGGCTTCTAGAAGGGAATTCCAAACTCAATGAGAATGTTCTAAAGACAAATAGCCTCAATAGTAGCATTAATTGCTCCTTAATACTCAACCTTTGAAGATTAAAGGGAAATAGTAGACTACTTCTTTCTTGACCAACAAACTGGACTGGAACCAAGGAAGAAGAAATACCATAAATTAGACTTGTGATCCTGAGAATCACCTACCCAATCTAAATTTATGTGTTCCACCGAGTCAAAATACTTGCTCATTTCATAATGAATTCCATAACTATGAGTATCCTTGATGTAGTGAAGAATCCACTTAGTTGCTTTCTAGCGCAACTTATGTGCCTCTTGCATGAATTGAGAGACCATACTACAACATGTGAAATGCCAGGTCTTATGTGATTCAAATAGATGAGACTACCAACAAGTTTACGGTACAAAGTTCCATCAACCAAAGGTGAAGAACACTTAGCCTCAAGTTTGACCCCTGATAGAAATGGAATCAATGTAGGCTTACATTCAACCATGTGAAACTTATACAATATATCAAGTGCATAATTAGGTTGTGTAAGAGAGATAATTGAAGAAGACTGAGTGATCTCAATCCCAAAGAAGTAGTGCAATAATCCCAAGTCATACATCAAATACTAAACATGAAGGGTATTTTTTAGTACCTGAATGGTGGATGAGTGACTTCATGTGATCAACAAGTCATCGGCATAGAGAACCAAGAATATGTGTCATCTTGCTAAAAAATATAGACATTAATATTAGAATGGAAACAATTAAACCCAAATTTTAGAAGGAATGAGTCCATCTTGGCATACCAAGCATGAGGGTCATGTTTGAGGCCATAGAGAGACGTCCAAAGATGGAAAACAAGTGAGGGATCATTTATGAACCTCTATGGTTGATCCATGTATATCTCCTTCTAAAGGTCACCATGAAGAAAATCACTCTTCACATCCATATAATGAGCTTCCCATCTATGAGCTACAGTGATAGCAAGGACAAGTCAGATGGAATTCATTTTGGAAATTGGTGCAAATTACAAAAGTATGAGAGTATTCAATCCCACGAACCTAGGAGAATCCTTTGGAAACCAAGTGGGCCTTATGCTTATCAACCAACCCATCTGCAACAATTCTTTTTATAGATCTACTTGCATCAAACAAGTTTCCTTCCCTTAGGAAGAGGGACAAGATCCCAAGTCTAGTTCCTCTCTAAGAAACTAAACTCTTCTCGCATAGCTGCATCCCACTCGAGGACACTAGAAGCTTCCCAAAAGGATTGCGGATTAGAATCCATAGCAAGGAAGAGACGTAGAGCCTCTTGAAATTATGATCTTGTTCTTTTTTTATCTGAAGAATACCCTACCCAATCCCCTACTAACTATAATGTCTAACAAGCACAAAGAGGCCCTATGGCTAGAGAAGGTGGAGAGTCTAGAGGAGAATCATCAACCTTAGAAGGAGGGCTATATGAACCATCAATATCACTTTCATCATCTGAAGTGGAGGAAGAAGAATCCTCATCAAGATTGGAAGGATTATGATCCTTTGAAGAACTATCATCATGATGCAAGGTCTCCAATATAATAGTGGATGGAGAAGTGATAAGAGAAGAACTAGAAGGGTTCTTGAAATGAACACTCCTCTTAATGAATAACTCATGAGTGGTAGGATGTAGAAGCCTATAGCCTTTGACATCATCTAGATATCCAACAAATATGTAAGGTTTTCTCTATGAATCCATAGCCTTGCATTTCTCTATTGGAATGTGGGCTCATGCACAAGAGACAAACACTTGAAAGTGCTTAACTAAGGGTTTTTTACTGTACCAATCTTGAAAAGGAGTTACCCTCTTCACAAATTTGTGAGGAACTTAGTTCTAGATATAACAGGAACAATTAATGACTTTTGCCTCAAAAGGTGGTGCCAAAGACTTTGAGTGAATCATACAATTGGTCATCTCTTTCAAGGACCTATAGCATTGTAAATTGTCACCCTTGATATTTTCACACTACCTTGACACCCTATTTTTCCTACAACATTAATTATAATAATAATTTATTCATTTTGGGGCCAATTATAAAATACATCAAATTCCCCAACACCTTGACAAATTTGGGCAAAAAGAACCTAGTCTAGGGCAAGGGCACCCTTGACCTTAAAGGTGACTTATTTCAAAATATTTTTTTTGGTGTCAATCCTTGGACGATTAAAAACATCCCAGGTCACCCTATAATCAAAATGATTATTTGGGATGCATATATAAACAAGTTTTATTCTTGCTTGAACATTAGAAACAACAAGAAGAAGAAGGCAATTATGAACAAGAAGTTATTATCATGCTCTTATTATGAAGGCATATTGAGTTATCCTCTATATTCTAGCTACAATAGCCTATTGTTTTATGAGAGCTGACCTCTTGCAAATTATCAATCAATTCAACCATCTATCAAGCAATATTTGCGACAACTTGTGGTGGGCATCACTTCATCAAGGGTTTCATGCCAAGGTAAGCATTATCATTTATCATGTCATTTCAATCAATTATTGTTATTTTCCTTTTCTCGACCTAGGGTATGCCCTCTTAATCATCATAATTTGTTGTCATGGAGGTGGAAACACCAAAATGGGGTTTGAATTAGGAAAGTCCCTTTACAACACAACTTTTCCCACCTTTTCATGTGTGCAAGTCAGGTCCAGGAACTTCATAAGCAAACAATTATAGAAAACACAATACAGACTATAACACAACATTTGAGATTTTTCTGCCACTTCCCTAGATCCACCAACTATTCAACAATTTGTGGATGATAACATCCTTTTTGGGAAAGCTTCGGTGGTTGAAGCTAGGAAATGGAAGAGCTTTCTAAATAATTATTCTTTCAGCTCTAGCCAATGTATAAACTACAATAAGAGCATAATTTACTTCTTCAATAGCTCCCAAACCCTTCAAGATAAAGTGACTACTATTTTGGGTTGTAAGAGTGCTTCCCTTCCTGCAGTGTACCTTGGCCTTTCGCTTACAATTAAGGAAGTCATCCCTAACTTTTAGAACTCTACCTTGGAAAGAATGCAGAGGAAACTGGTTGGGTGGAAAGGATCCATTCTTAGTCATGCTAGTAAATTGTAACTTTTGGCTACTGCTCTTCAAGGGACACCTATGTATTTTCTATCTATTTTTAAAATTCCTAGATATATTACAGAGAAATTTGAAATCTAATTCAAAGGAATTTTCTCTAGTATGGTACAAAAAAGAAGAAGTTGGCTTTACTAAATTGGGACATTGTTTTCCTTCCTAAAACTAGTGGTGGTATGGTTATAAGAAAATTCCAACCAACTAACAGGGCTCTTCTTGCAAAGGTTGAATGGGATCTTTTAAGAAACAAGAAGGATTGGTGCACAATTATGAATTCAAAGTACCTCAACAACTCCCACCCGATTATTTTTCTCCCTAATTATCACCCCCATGGTTCCTTAATTTGGAACAATATCTATAAGTTCAAATTTTTGCTACACTCTATTTTGAGGTGGAAAGTGGTAATTGTAGAAAATTAAAGTTTTGGGAGGATACTTGGCTGCTTGAAATACATCTCAATCAATCTAACTTTAAGATTTTGATGGCCCCTATAGTAGAATATTTTGGTATTTATGTGGTGGACTCTTTAATTGGTCAATAGGGTTCAATGAAATGGAAGGTTTTAGAAATTTGTTGTCACCACTCTCCAGAGCTAAGGAACCATGCTAGGAATTTTTAGGATGTTCTAGATCTCTAACCATAATACCCATTTCCACTCAGGTGGATGAATTCTATTAGGCCAAGGAAAGCAAAGGTAATATCTCTGTTAGGTCAGTTTATAGTCTACTATCTCTATAAGGGACCCATAGTAGTTTTTGGAAACACATCTGGAATAGGCAACTTATGCCAAAAATTACCTTTTTCTGGTGGACAAAAGGCCATAACAGGATCCTCACCCAAGATAATTTAAGAAAACAAGTATTTCAAATCCCTAATAGATTTATTCTATTCAAGAATGATGAGGAGACTACCCCTCACCCATTACTCCACTATACCTTTATTGTTGAAGTTTGGGAGTCTACACTTCTAAAACTAGGTATTTATTGGACCATGAATGGAGATCTTAAGAGTTGTATGGATAACTGGCTATGCCCCTATTATCACCCTCTACCCAAAGAAAACTAGCAATAGGCCCCTTCTATTATATGTTGGTGTTTATGGAAGGAAATGAACAATAGGATATTTCAAAATATGGAAAAAAAGGCCAAAAAGAGGTCTTTAATATTGGTTTTAGACTCCTTATTGAGAATATTTCCCTTTATGGTTGGAAACCTCCTAGCAAACCCCCCTATGCTTTTAAAATCATTATGACGAGTTCTTATAACTTGTCTTTGGATTCCAAATCCTTTAAAAATTCAAAAGCTTTAGCTAGGCTAAACACAAAATGGAAACCCCTTACTAATGGCTGCCACAAACTCAACTTTGATGGTGTTATGAAAGGAAACCATAGCCTTGCTAGCATTAGAGGTATTATTAGAGCTTAGAATGGTAGAAAGGTTGTGATATTTTTTGGTGGAATTGGGATTTAGACCTTTATGAAAGCAAAGGAAAGGGCGCTCCTAAGTGGGGTCAAATTTGTTGCTTCTCTAGGGAAAAAGAATCCACACATTGAAGTGGATTCCAAATCTATGATTGAATCCATCACTAATAATGAATTTTTAGTTTTGAAATGCTAGGGATATTCTGAATGATATCCATTTCATGCTCAATAAATTTGAAAGGAAGAAATTGTAATGGTACAAATTTTCACCCCTAGGAATATTCCCCATTTAATTTCCCATACCTTAGAAAATGTAAACATGATGATACAATTTCACTACTCCCGCCTTGCTCCTTCCACCTAGTCATGTCATTTTGTGTCAGTGGAGGAATCTCTGTCAGGGAGGTGCATGCATCACATAGACATATGTGTGTCGCACTATTTTCCTAATAGGATTCCTACCTATGGATTTCACAAAAATGATACATTTCCTATTAGGTGCAAAGTGTAACATCTCCTACCTCCTTGACTGATGAAATTTGACCCTTCTATCACCATTTTTCCTATTCAAACCTATCAACTTTCATTCCTTCACTCTCTTGCATTCTACTCTCACTATCTCTTACTTCTACTCCATTTTTCTTGGCTATAAGCTCCTCACTTGGCTCTAGCATCACGTTCTCATTGTAACACCATCACCATTGTAGTTCATACAGAATCTAATGATCATGAACAATCTTAATAAAACATTGCATCTTTTTTTAGGTACATGTTACACAAAATCACCCATCTTAATACAACTTTGATTCAAACTATAAACAAAATTTCCAAATTGTACTTACAAGTGATCCATGGAAATTTTATAGGAACAAGCACTTGCTCTCGAGACCTAGAAAGAATAAGGATTTTCCAATTTGTTGCTTCTAGACACCCCTCTGTCTAAGACAAATGTTGAATAATGAACACAATGCAAGATGAGGTGGTGTTTGGGTGGCTATTGAATAATCTGCTATGCTTATAGGAGGAAAGATGTAACGAATGTATGAAAGATAATATGGACGTTAAGATGGTAAGGGAAGACTTTTGTACAGGTTAAATGGATGTATAAATCATGAAGTACATCACACCTTGCATGCATTTCTTTGCAAAAATCAACAATAAGACTAGCAATTGCACCTTGGTGTGTAATGGATACGTTGACGAGGTGTGGAAGGCTAATTATGAAAGGAATTGTCTATTTTTTTCATACGTTTGTGCAATACATGAGATCAAATGGTAGACCATTCATTGGAATACAATTTCTCCCATTGGTTGCATGAATAAAAACTGTAGTTTTGCATGAGCAATATATATATAGTAATTAGAAATAATTACATGTTCTAGAATTTTTTTGTAAAATCAAAACTCCTCTATAAAAGAGGTATGATGTAATTGATTTGATGAAACAATAAAAGACATTTTGTGTGTAGCAGCATGTTTGACAAATCATTGTGTTTCTATGTGTTTGTGTTTATCTATTTGATATGTTATGATTCTTGTTTTGGTTTGTACCCATTTAATACTATCACCATTTAACAAATTATCTATTTTGTCCACTGAAGGTATCAACAGAAAAGTAATAGCTTCAAATCAACTATGACACAATTGAAACAATAGGCTAATGCTATGTTAATAGGGAGAGAGGGAGAGACATCGAGGAAGAAATAAAGAGATATAGAGGAAGAGGGAGAGGGAGAAGTCGAGAGAAATATTGGTATTGAGATAGAGTGATAGAGATATAAGGAGATATAGAGAGAGGGGGAGAGAGAGATGAGACAAATAGAAGATAGCCAAATAGAGAGAGAAGATATAAATAGATAAGGGGAGAGAGAGGAGGGGGGAGAGGGAGAGAGAAGAGGGGAGAGATAAAGTTCAAGGTATAATTATAAATTGAACTACTTCTAATATTTTTTTTACTTATTATTATAATTTCATAAAATAGACACAAATAGTTAAAATAATTTCAAATTTAAATATAAATTAAAAATTAAAATATAGTAAAATATTGTGTTTATATTTTTTATTAGAATATTATATTATTAAATTATTATATTTTTTATGGGCCCACCAGTCAACCGCAAGAGAGGGGGGTTGAACCTAAGACCTATGGGGAGCAAACCCATGGCCCAAGCCAACTCCGCTACGAGCGGGCTAATATACTTATTGTAGAATATTTATATAGTTATTATGCAATTATATTCATTTTATAAATAAAATATACAAATATTTATGTTTATTATTATCTAATATTTAATATAATATAAATTATTAAATATATTTTTTAAAATATTATATTATAAAACTATATATTTAATATTTATGTATATTTATTATTTAAATATATATGCTTAATATTTATATACTTATTAGTCAATTATGTTTGTTTTATAAATATAATATACAATATATTTATATTTAGTAATATATAATATTTAATAGAATCTAAACTAGTAAATATATCCATCTATCAAAAAATGAAAATAAATAATTAGTAAGAATATTTTGAATAATTATTATATTAAATATATTTGATATTTTTATATATTTATTATTTAATTATATATTTATTTATAATGATATAATTTATATCGAATCAAATTTTATATAATAATAAATATCAATATAATATTATATTTTAGTAATTAGTGAAGGTGTTTCCTTATTTAGCTTTCAGAACTCATTTTCCCGGTTGAAAAGCGACCAGAGACCTTAATTGGCAGTGAAACGAATCTCAACTGTCCATCTTTTTTTGCCATTTTTTTGACTATTTTCCATCAGCCGTTTTTTTCTACTTTCCCTGCCACAACCTTTTTTCAAAGACACGAAGTTTAAGGTTTGCTTATGATCATCATTCTTTGCAATTTGACCAATAGTGTATAATATTGTTGCACACTGCCAAATATTGTAGCCAAGCAACTGATTTCTTTTATGCACTTAATATTTATGTAGAAATAAGGTTTTAGAATATGTTTATTACTAGCACTTGCACATAAAGAAGGTTCAAGGATTATGTCTATAGTAAACTATATGTATATTTTTTTTTACTTTTAAATTATATTTAATTTTTTATTATTCAATATAATTATAATTTATCTAGTTAAATTTTTATACAATTTTTTAAAAAAATGTACTTTTCATTAAATATATCTTTTATTTCTATTATTCATAATTTTATAAATTATTTATTTCTTAAATTTAAATTTATGCAATTAAATATTCTTGAAAAATATTTTTCAAATAAAATCTACATACAATACAAATTTTTTAACTAAACCTTATTTAATAGCCCATTCATTTTTAACATAAATAATTCACTTTCACTTCATAGCTTGTTAATTTGACAAATATTTGCATAGCTCTAAAGTAAATATGCAAAATATTTAACAAAACAAATATCTAAAATTAATTTTCTGAAAGGTAATTGGCTCAAAAGTTTTGAGTGATAAGGGCAATTTTCCCCGCTCCATTATCATAGTTTCCAAAATAGTTCGTTTTCTTTTAAGTAAATTTAATTTCACTAATCTATTTACTTTCCCAACACTAATTCTATATATATATAATGAATTTAACTCAACTTGTAAAATGAATTTAAGATTACTAAATTGTAAAATAAATTTAACTCAACTATTTTAAACATATAATTTTTTTCACCACAAAGTATATTTTTCCACCACAAAGTTAAATTTTATCTAATGGAAATATTTATTTGAATTTTTGAACTCTTCAAAAACTTTTTTCCCTCATTCAACACATTAATTACCTTTTCTTCATCCTAAACATTTATTTACTTGTTATATGTTAAAATATAATTAAAAAATTATTATATAATATATAAAAATAATTTAATAAATTAAAACTATATACTATAGAATACACAACATGTAGTATATAATTTAATATATTTTTAGTATATTATATTATGAAATTATTTTTAATTATTTATATTATATTAATATATTAAATTATCATGTAATATATTAATTTTACATAAATTCATTTACAAAATATTATTATTTTCATATTTAACTTTTGTAAAGTAGAGATGCAATTTTTTTAACTTAATTTTTTTTGAAAATTATTTATCATCAATTTTATTGGTCTAAAAAAATTTAAGTGATATAAGCGGATTTTTGGGCATGGTAGGGAAAAAACATTTCTTTCGCATATTTTTCAGGGCAGTTTTTGGGCCACTCACTGATTTTGGGTAGTGTGGTCATGGAAACAAAGTGAATCCAATTCACTATGGGTACAAGGTAGGCAATCCTTAAAATAGAAAAGGAAGAAAAAACCACAGGGCAATTGTCCAGGCTTTAAGTTCCATAAACAATTCTAATAGATACTGTAATTCATGACCGTAAATCATACGGAGTGTACTAAACTACCGTAACCTACAGAGTTGCTCAGGAAGCTCGCATAAAGACTGGCAGCCATTCACTTGCAGGTGCTTCAACTTATTTAAACCCTGAAGAAATCTGTTAAATGCATTTTTTCTTTTCATTTGTGTGCCAATTTTTTTCTAGGTTTTTATCTTTCCTTACTATGTTATTTGCATGCAACATAAAGCAACTGGCAAGTCGGTAATCATGTCTTCTTGAAACAACATAAACTCTTTGGGTGCAAAGGCTTCAAAGGGAGGCACGGCCAACCTTGGTTCCAAGGGAGGACGTTTAGTAGCGGCTCTTGCACCAAATAAAAACAATGGCAGGGCAACCCCCACGAGGCAAGGTCATTCCAGAGAGAGAACTGTCAGCAAGTTTGAAGATCTGATAATGCATGGAGTAAAGCCATGGGATTTTGATGCGGACGAGAACTACACTGGAAGCTTAGCAGCATCTTTCATGTCTGATTGTGATTACTAATCAATGTAATTAACTAGAGGATAGTCTTGCCTCATATTTGTAGTTATTTTTCATACTTTAGCTCTGTGAATGTTTTGTATATGACTGATAGCGTTTAAATGATAGTAAGTACTTTAGGGGTAGTGTTATACATATGATAGATTTTGTGAATTCATGCTATAAAGTTTTGTCCTTTCAAAAAGTATGGTCTGCAAACTATTGCTTGCATAGTTTCCATTTCAAAGAAATAGACTATCTTTCCTATGATAAATCTTGGGCTTAACTTGCTTTGTTCTTTATAGAGAGATCAATGGAAAAAGCCTATTCTGCGTCGATTGTAGGTAAGCTCAATATGTGGCAAGGAATTTTTTGATACCCTTTCTTCCTCTACTCGTTAATAGTGTGTTCATTTTTGTAGGTTAAAAGAACTGAAACTGAAAAATATATAACCCTTGCTCTAATTGGAAGCTCCTTGGAAATGTTTATCATTTGATGTTGATGTTTTGATTCTTTATCCTAATTTTTATTTTCACGAATCATAAATTTTAAATTTCTTAAACATCATGATTTTAAAAAAATATATAGATGATCCTTGCATTCATGCATGCCTTTGTATATTTTCATAAATGTCATGTATGAGTCAAACACTACCATTTTTGCTACCTTTACCTTGTAAATATATGTTCAAGCCAGCTTTGTTTGCATTTGAGCGGTGATTTAATTTTTAAATTGCTTTTCTTATCAATTACTAACAATTGGAATGTTTATAACTTTATATCATATGTTTAAAAAGAACTTTTTATAATATATTTCCAATCATTCATGTTCAAATCTACTATTTTTTCTTGATTGATTCTTCAACATTGCATACCTACATATAACAGTACCACATGTCTATTAAAAACTATAAATCGATCGGTGCTAATGAGTAGGTGTATGCAATTATTATATTAGCAATAATCACAACTTACAAGAATAATAATGACAATGGATATGCATAAAAAATTTAGAAGCCTTTCACCATAGCTGTTATATGATGTTTATTTTCCTCTTTGTTGTTTTTTAGTTATTCTTGTTGTATTTTTCTTGCGAAATATCACAATCTATCACATCTCTTCAGACTATTCCTCAATAATAATAGAGTACATGCTCGTAGTCTCTACAAGAGAAAATAATTAGAGGCGTTGCTCCTTTTGGGGCCTTTACTCATGAAAATTCATTACATATATCAGAAAGATACACCACCCTTCTATGCCAGCAAAGGATAAAGACAATCAAAACTGCAACACTTATACATTGCAAGTGAAATACAAAAAACTAACAACATGTGATACAATGCTGCTCTATAGTGTAGATACAACCAGCTAAAACTAGAGGAAATAGAGACCAAAAAGTTTAGACTGAATAAAATTAAACTGCCTAAAACAGACCTTTCCTTACATCACTCCCCAGTGCTCCCTCCCTGTTGATTCTTCCTTCAACACTTCAATCACCTGTTCCACCTAGCCCACTCCTCCTCCCACGCCACTTGAAGATTACCATCCTTGAAGAGCCCCTGCCAAAGAGGGGAAACAAATACCACCACAAAGTTCTCTCCAATATGAACAGAGCCACCACAAAAAACTGGAACAATGTAGCTGATTCCAACCTCACACTACCATTTGAATGTGTGATGTCCATGCAAACCGGCCAGTGCCTTACCTTTAGTTACATCTGCTTGTGTTCCTAAACTAGCTAGGTGAAAAATCCTGAACGACCATAAACTTATGCATCAGAAATGACTGTATGTAGGTTGGAGACAAAGTTTCCTTGTATAGCAAATTTTGGCCTATGATCTGCATCCATACCTATATCCCCCAACACACATTTCACAAATCCTAGAGCTGCATTTAATTCAGAACCAAAGAGTTTCCTATGGACTCAAATACATTTCCTTAGGGTTTTTGCACCTTTCCTTTCCATGTGCTTCTTTTGCTTGCCATCCAAACCATTTCACAAATATGGCCTCCTGCAACCCAATAAGCCAGATGTACCACAATGAACTCCGACTGAAAATTAGGCATGCTCTCTATCTACCACAACATCTCTAAAAAATGCCTCTTTGGCATTTGTGACTAGTAGGCACCATCTAAAACCTCAAGCATCTACAACACTCCTTCAATTGTTAAAGCACCATCTTTACTGTCAATCCATTAATACACCTACCACGAAATCAACACTAAACCAATGATAATTTTAAAATGCATGAAAAACATCTAATGCTCATTAAGAGCATTCTCATTAACTTTTGTTGTCAAAAAGAATGTTAAACCATGGCTTCCAACTCAAGCACTAGGGATTTAAAAAATATAAATATTGAGGACAATTTCTACAACAAGGCCAAAATTAGGCCCTCATACACAGCTATACTTGGCTTGATTTGCGCTCGACTAAATTAATTGGAACTGATATATACATAAAAGATATGTTATAAAATAAATAAATTGGCCACAAATAACCTTCACTTGTATTGGTGATTGGTCCTCTAGAATTTACAAGATCTCTACAAACTTAAATTTCGTGTGTGCACATATGTTTACCACACATATATGTATCTATTTGCATATTTCCACCTAAGCATAAGTGTATATGTATATAGAAATTACGAATGTATCTACACACACTTTTTTTTATTTAACTCCTTCAGTTTTTAATGTGATGAACAAACTTTGAATAAATTAGGAATTATCTTACTTGTACATTCAAGTTATTGCACAATGCATCGTTAGATGTCTCGCCATCTCCAAATCTTTCTTATATGTCTTGTACATTTTCATACATACAATGAAGCAACATGGAAAATGGTTTTTTCCCATTCAAAGACATCTCAGATGAAATTTTATTTTGGATGCAGCTCCTGCCTATGTTGTGAAATAAAAAAGAAGTAATATAAAATCAAAGGTACTTTCTTCTGTTGCAAGCCTTATTTGTGAATTGGAATTTATTGTAGAAGTATTTTATTATTTAATAAATTCTTTCCTAAATTTATAGTAGGGGTTAGAAGCATTCATGGATGTAGATTTATGCTGAGGGCTCTCATTAAAATATTTCATTTGTCTACTGGATTTTTTCTTGTATTATCATCTTCTTGCATCTCTCTTCAACAGTTTTCAACATTCTCTCACATCCATTTGAAGTTTTTAACTACATACATTATGGTCTGTGTGGAGACATATAAAGTCTGTCAAGAGTATGCTTATCTTCTACTTCTATAATTTCTTTGTTTAATAATCTCCCATTTTCTGCATATTACTTCTTATTTAAATTTCATTTAATTAACTTCAATAGTATAAGCATTGATAACATGTTTGTGCATTCATTTAATTAACTTCAATAGTATAAGCATTGATAGCATGTTTGTGCATTCTTTTGCGAGTTGGGCATTCTTTTTCATAGTGTTTTCTATGCTCCAAAACATATGTTCCAAACTTTCAAGTGTATATTTCAAATAACGTAAGTACCTTTTGAGATATTCAACAAACTTATGTTCAAACAATTCTGAGATTATACATACATTACATGTTATATATGTCAACTGATAAATAAGAAAACTTGCTTTTTATGTACCTATTATTCATTTGTTTTATCAACATTATTACTAACAATTCTAGAACTTGTTGGCAGGAACTTCGCTGCCCTGCAGCTCTTGTTATATCATGATTTACTGGAATGACAAAATGAATTGTATTGCTCAAAATTTATGCCATGAATAACTTTTTTTTTTAATTGGAAGGGTAATTTTTTAATTGAATTTAGAAATGCTATTTCAAACATCAAACTAATCCAATTAATTGGAAGGATACATTTTTTACGTACCAAGCAACTACTGGAAAACCGGAAATCGGGGTAAACTCAAAATATAAATTGACTTACACTTCTAAGCCCTGCACTTGTCCTCTTTAAACCTCATGCCAAGAAGCCCTTCACAAGCATCAAAGTTAATCTGTCAGGTATCAATCCAATTCAAAATCTTGAATATTAACCTGCTAATCCTCAACATTCTTGCCTCCTAAACCACGCAATACCCAAACATTCAAGCTACATAAATGTATGATATTATCTAAGAATTCTATCTTCTTAAAATGTTGGAGTTCAAGGGCTATATCGTGTAATGCAAACTCTTTCACTAATCAAATTTACAGTAAACACAATGTGATTTATTTATCTGGTGAGGCTCAAGTCTCAATTTCTACCCTTTACTAGAACACCGAAGTTCAATCTTGGCTGTGGAGAACTTCCCCAATAGATGGACACCCACCAGTCACCAAAGATCAGGCGATGCCAGGGACCTAGGGACTACACCTAATAGCATAAGGAATTACCTCAGCCCAGCAGAAGGTAAAAGTCCAATGCTATCACCTCTGCATTCCAAGCAAGAGGATTGCCTTAATGGATTAGTTTTCTTCCTCGGAGTCTCCAGAGGCGGTGATTATAAGTGTCAATAGTAATACTCAATTCGTTTTTCACTGCAAGACTGAAAATGCTAAATGAAAGGGAAAAACAAAATAAGTGGCCACCTGAAAACATGCAGCGTCCACCAGACCAAAGAGTGCCACAGACAACCATGACATGAAACCAGCGGGCTGTTTCTTCCCACTATAGTTTGCAAAACCGATCAAAAGAAACCCAGACGGAATAAGCCTTACAGCAGCAACAAAAAAGGCCCTGTCTTCGGCAAAACCTCCTTCATGGCCACCATAGCAGTGCCCCAGAAAAAGAAAGGAGATATTAATAAAAGTGAATCCAAAACCACATTCACCATCCCATCAAATTCTTGTTTCTCTGATTTCTCAAAGCTAAATGACAAGGGTAGCAATTTTTCACCCTTAAAATTATCATCATTCGTAACACTAGAAATAACACATTCCACATCCAATCCAGTCCCAATACAATCCATGTCTGCTGAAGATCCCATATTTAGGTCTTCATTTTGTGTTACCATTGAGTTTTTGGGCATTTTTGAATCGCTTCTCCTGCACTGAATTGTAAGTTTTTTTCCAATAACTGAACGCAGCGAAGCCTTGTTTTGCTTGGAAAACTTTGCAAAAGAGAATTGGGTTGTCTTGTTTTGGTTCTTCCCATTTGGGTATAATGAGGCCTTTGGATAATTGGCATGAAAGCAACATGCCCAGCTTCGAGTTGAATAATTACTTATTAATATGCATTTCTCCATGGCTGAAATGTTTTTTTTTAATCCTTAGCTGGTCAGAGCAGAACGGAGTAGTTGAGATTGCAAATGTTTTAGATGAGTTTATGGATATTTCTTCGGGGATTCAACTCTCATTCGACAGAATGTTCATTGTTTAGTGTAATATCAGCTCTGTTTGAAACAAGATGAGAAGCATCGTATGTCGCATGTGGCTGGGATTTAATACAACATTCAGACCATTCCGTTTCCCAATCATTACATAAATAGAACTTTTACAACTGCAATTCCTTAAAATAAATTTGTTGAAAACCCTCACAAAATTTCCTATTAGGTATATGGAACATTCGCCATTTCAAAATCCGCACGAGGCGAATGCACTCAAGATAAATTCGTGCTTGTTTGTGGATGCTGAGAACAGTGCTATAGATGAGAATTGATTAGCACGACGAATAATAAAATAGCTCGGCCTTAATTAAAATAAACATTAGTGAAAATTGTAAGATTACGGTTACTACTGGTACTACATTTAATACGCACGATTATTATTAGATTGTGTATAAAAACCTTGGGCCCACGGCTCCATGACGATGCCCAACTCGTCGGCCCTGAAGAAAGTCGTGAATCTTGATAACCACCGGTCGCGTTTTTATCACCTCCTACGTTGTGCAAATAATTTAAGAGGCCACGGAAGCTCCGGATTTGAAATTTGATGAGGGCAGAGGTGGCCACCCACCGGTAAACATCGGCGTGAGACAGGTTTCAATTGAAAGTGCATTCACAATATATATAGCCTATTGGCTAAAAATGAAAATTATGGGATGAGTTGCACCCTGAAAAGAAGGTTTCGAAAAAGGGTTTTAGAGTATGTTTATTAAAATGAAAATTACGGCCTTAAGCCTTGAATGACATTGTACCTATAAAAGGCCAATTCACATGGACAAATAGAAGGATGGGTTTCCTGCAGATAGCTGAAAGACCGGACAAATTTCTTGCTTCTGCGAATTGGTTTAGTAATGGTAAGAATTTGATATTAGAGATCATACCTGTGTCTCATTCTGATCATTTTGCAATCACTTTGTCTGATTGAAACATCAAGTAAGGTAAAATCTGGGGCTTCATTTAAATTTGAGAAAATGTGGTTTCGCCATCCTCTTTTTGTACGACTGCTAAAACATTGGTGGAATTTTGCTCCTCATGTTGATGGATCACGGACATGTTTCAATTATCCCACAAGCTAAAATATGTGAAAAACAGATTAAGTCATGGAATGTAGATGTATTCAAAAATATTTTTGAGCAAAAGGACAAAGTCTTTAAGGAGTTATCAGATATCAATGCTATTGTAATCAGTCAAGGACTAGATGCAGAGTTATTTGAAAAGAAAAAACGTTTGCAAGATGAGTGGGCGGAGTTAGTAGCTAGAGAGGAAATATATTGGAAGTAGAAATCTAGAGAGTTGTGGTTGAAGGAGGGGGATAGAAATACGAAGTTCTTCCATGTGTCTGTGTAGATAAAAAAATCAAAGAATTCTATTTTCAAAATCCAAGATGTTGTTTTAGGTCAGGAATTGTTAAAAGAGGAGGAAATTCAATAAGAAGCTATTAGATTTTTTTCATCTCTTCTGTGTGTGCAAGATAATATTAATCCTTCATCTTTTAATGAGGCATTTTCTTTATTGGATTCCATTCTAGAGCTAATTTCTAGGGAAGACAATGAAAGTCTTTTGTAGCCTTTCACTTTGGAAGAAGTAAGAGGAGTAGTATTTTCTATGTAGCTTAACAAAGCACCAGGTCTAGATGGTTTTACAACACTATTTTTCCAAAAGTGTTGGGATTTTATTGGTATTGATATTCTCCTTGCCTTAGAAGAGTCTCGAAGGACGGGGACAGTTTTAAAACAGTTTAACACAACACACATTGCTTTAGTCCCTAAGGTTAAAGATCCAAAGTCCTTTGCAGAGTTCAGGCCCATCTCTTTATGTAACACAGTGTACAAAATATTTACTAAAGCCATTTATTTGAGAATTCAGCCACTCATCTCTAAACTTGTATCACTAGAGCAAGGGGGTTTTGTCCCTGGTAGGGAAACAACAGAAGGTGTTATTTTTTCCCATGAAGTTATACACTCAATTAAAACTTTTGGTATACCTTCTTTCATTGTTAAGTTAGATATGATGATGGTATATGACAGAGTATGTTGGGACTTTCTTATTCAAGTTCTAAAAAGATTTGGCTTTAGTAATAAATGGTGTAAATGGATCCTCTCTTGTCTTTCAAGAGAAAAACTCTCTGTGATCGTCAATGGAATTCCAATTGGTTTCTTTGGATCCTCTCAAGGAGTAAGCCAAGGTGATCCATTGTCACTAGTGTTGTTCATTCTTATGGTAGAAGCTCTAAGTAGATCTATTCAAAAGGCTCACTTGCAAGGATTTTGACAGGGGATTTCAATACCTAATACAAATATTACAGCTACTCACTCTCTTTTTGCAGATGATATATTATGATGGGTAAAGCTTCTCTACAAGAAGCAAAGTAGATCAAAATGTTGTTGGATAAGTACTCCTTAGTGTTAGGAAGAAAATTAATGCAGCAAAATCAAAGGTTTATGTTTTTAATGTTAAAGCAACTATAGCAAGACAGTTGATCTCAACTTTAGGTTTTCAAAGAGTTGAGCTTCCTTGTTCATATTTGGGTATACCATTCTTTATGGGATCTAATAAGGCTTTGTATTGGAATAAGATTTTAGAAAGAATTAGAGCAAGGATACTTGCCTAGAAAGAAAGATGGCTCACATTATCGGGTAGAATCTTATTGATTAAATCCATGTTAGCCTCCATTCCAAACTATTTCTTAGCTATTTTGCAAGCTCCCAAGGGTGGTATCCATCAAATTGAAAAGATCATTAAGGAATTTTTGTGGAAAGAAAATTTGGATGGTAAAAGGAAGATTCCTCTAGTCTCATTAAAGAATATGTGTTTTCAAAAATCATCTGGTGGAGTGGGTTTCCATAATATGTTTACAAGGAATCTAGCTTTAGGGGTGAAATTGGCTTGGAAATTGTATGATAGGCCATATTTGAAGTGGTGTAAGGTAATGCAGACCAAATATCTAGATAATGACAATCAAAGAATTCTATTTTCAAAATCCAAGATACTGTTTCAAGTTAGGAATTGTTAAAAGAGGAGGAAATTCAATAAGAAGCTATTAGATTTTTTTCATCTCCTTTTTCTACCCAAGATAATATTAATCCTTCATCTTCTAATGAGGCAGTTTCTTTATTGGATTCCATTCCAGAGCTAATTTCTAGGGAAGACAATGAAAGTCTTTTGAAGCCTTTCACTTTAGATGAATTAAGAGTAGTACTTTCTATGTAGCCTAACAAAGCACCAGGTCCAAATGGTTTTATGACACTCTTTTTCCAAAATTGTTGGGATTTTATTGGTATTCATATTCTCCTTCCCTTAGAAAAGTCTCGAAGGATGGGGATAGTTTTCAAACAGTTTAACACAACACACATTGCTTTAGTCCCTAAGGTTAAAGATCCAAAGTCCTTTGCAAAGTTCAGGCCCATCTCTTTATGTAACACAGTGTACAAAATATTTACTAAAGCGATTTATTTGAGAATTTAGCCACTCATCTCTAAACTTGTATCACCAAAGCAAGGGGGTTTTGTCCCTGGTAGGGAAACAACAGAAGGTGCTATTGTTTCCCATGAAATTCTACACTCAATTAAAATTTTGGTATACCTTCTTTCATTGTTAAGTTAGATATGATGATGGCATATGACAGAGTGTGTTGGGACTTTCTTATTCAAGTTCTAAAAAGATTTGGCTTTAGTAATAAATGGTGTAAATGGATCCTCTCTTGTCTTTTAGGAGCAAAACTCTCTGTGATCGTCAATGGAATTCCAATTGGTTTCTTTGGATCCTCTCAAGGAGTAAGCCAAGGTGATCCATTGTCACTAGTGTTGTTCATTCTTATGGCAGAAGCTCTAAGTAGATCTATTCAAAAGGCTCACTTGCAAGGATTTTGACAGGGAATTTCAATACCTAATACAAATATTATAGCTACTCACTCTCTTTTTGCAGATGATACATTACTGATGGGTAAAGCTTCTCTACAAGAAGCAAAGTAGGTCAAAATGTTGTTGGATAAGTACTCCTTGGTGTCTGGGTAGAAAATTAATGTAGCAAAATCAAAGGTTTATGTTGTTAATGTTAAATCAATTTTAGCAAGATAGTTGTTCTCAACTTTAGGTTTTCAAAGAGTTGAGCTTCCTTGTTCATATTTGAGTATATCATTCTTTATGGGATCTAATAAGGCTTTGTATTGGAATAATATTTTAGAAAGAATTAGAGCAAGGATACTTGCCTAGAAAGCAAGATGGCTCACATTACCATGTAGTAGAATCTTATTGATTAAATCTATGTTAGCCTTCATTCCAAACTATTTCTTAGTTGTTTTGCAAGCTCCTAAGGGTGTTATCCATCAAATTGAAAATATCATTAATGAATTTTTGTGGATAGGAAATTTGGATGGTAAAAGGAAGATTTTCTAGTCTCATTAGAGAATATGTGTTTTGAGAAATCATCTAGTGGAGTGGGTTTCCATAATATATCTGCAAGGAATCTAGCTTTAGGGGCAGGATCAGCTTGGAAACTGTATGATAGGCCAGATTTGAAGTGGTGTAAGGTAATGTAGAGCAAATATCTATATAATGGAAATCCTTCTAGGATATTCACTGTTTCTAATCCCCCAGTAGGCTCAGTTATGTGGAATTTTATAGTAGCATGTAGAGATGTTATAAGCCCTTTCCTCTCATGGGAGGTTAATACTAGAGATCAAGTTTACTTTTGGAGAGACTCTCGGAATAGCTTACCCCCACTTAATTTGAATTAGGATTTACCTTTGACTGAAAATGTCCTATCACAACTTTGGGGGGTGTTTCTAAAGGATTATGTTTCTTCTTGTCATCCAATAAAAAGCCTCATATAGTGAAAGGATTTGGAAAGTACTCCTCTTCCAGATAGGAAAAAGGAGATTCTTAGAGATATCTTGAAAAGTAGAAAGGTCTATCTTTCACATGTCTCAGATAAGTTGTTGTGGGATTCTTCCAAGAATGGTTTGTACACAGTCAAACAAGGTCATAAGTCTATCATTGCTCAAGCCTCTCAGTATCAGTCTCACAGAGCTTTTGTCTTCTATTGGAATGTTGTTCAGTTGCCTAAGGCTGGTAGTTTTGCTTGGTTAGCCTTGAAGAAGAGAATTTTTACAAGTGATAGGTTGGAAAAGTTTGGTGTCACAAGGGCTTTCAGATGTATTTTATATAAAGAGGAAAATGAAATGGTGGATCACCTTTTTGTTTCTTGCCCAGTGGCTCTTGAGGTACGAAATTTCATTATGGGAAAAATAAATATTATTTTTCCTCTACCTAATTCTCTTTGGGATCTATTCACTTCTTGGCCAATTCTCCATAAGTCTGCTCTTTTTGCTTGCATCTGGTTAATCACACCTACACTAGTAATATGGTCAATTTGGTTGGAAAGAAACAGATGTATTTTTAAAAACCAAACAGTTTCTATTGATAGAATTAAATTGAAGTTTGAGAAGGCAATATCAAAAGTTTGCAATACTCATGTAGCCAATTTCAAGTCAAGCTCTTCAATTTATTCAAACTGGGATAATTTTATTCTAAACCACTAGAAGCACATTCAATTGCCACTTCAAGGAGCTCTAATGCAGCCAAATTTAGTTAGAGTGGATAGAAATAAAGTGAAATGGTTACCGCCTAGGTCATCTTTTCTCAAAATTAACTTTGATGGGGCATCACGTGGTAACCCTAGGGTAGCAGGTGTTGGTTGTTGTATTCATGATTCTAGGTTTTTTTTGGTTGCAGCTAGAGCAATTCATTTAAATTCTTGCACAAACATTATGGAAAAGGTTCATGCTTTATTAGTAGGAATATCTTTGGCAAAAGATCTGAATATTAAATGAGTTCATGTGGAAGGAGATTCATTTTCGATAATTAATGCCCATATATTGAAGAGAACATGCAATTGGAAACTAAGATATGTTCTTCAAAAAATTTGGATTTTGTTAGAATCCTTTGATGATTATTGTCTCTCTCATACATATAGAGAGGGAAACAAGTTAGCAGATGGACTTTCCAATTTGGCTTGTGATCAACAAGCCTCTATTAATATACAATCTTTTAAGGATTTATCTGCATTTCCCCATCTCCAAGAGATTGTTAGAGTGGGGCAATGTCAATTGCTCTAAGAATCCAATTAAACAAAGCTAAGTATTAAGATTTGGAATGGAAGAAGTGGAAATTGGGTATAGGTGTTGCTGGCAATGGAAAATGGGTAATAAAATGCCTTTTCATTCCTACGTGGCATTCATCTAGTTTGGAAATTTTAACCAATTCGGGGTTAGATGGAGTTTTTAGGGTAACACAAATGCTAATGATGGTGTATCTTGGTGAAGATACGATATCTTCTATCAAGTCTCCCATAATATGAGTCCATCAAAGTAATAATTTCTTCGTTAACCGCTATCAAGCCACCTCAAAGGGAATGAATGAGTATCAAGCATGTAGCATGTGCTTAAAATGACAATATCTATAATCATTAGTTCTATGTTCAAATTTGAGTATTAATCAAATGGAAAGGACATCTTCTGTCCACCTGTTGATGTTGGAGTTCATGCAAAGATTCCAAGCTGGTCATCTCAAGCTCACATTTTAATTTTCCCAATGTTTTATCTATGTTGCAGGTACATGTTAATTAAAGGTTTAAATGTTATGTTTTGCAGTGAATTTTATGCCATCTTCTCACACTAGTTGGCATTCATGGAGAGATCATGTTTAAGCCTTGCTTTATGCCTTTTGTTTCCATCATAAACCATGAGGTCACTTCAGTATACAGTATTTCAAGGGCTCTATTTATTAAATTGTTTCCTCATCCATTTCACACCAAAGGAATTGATAATCTCTTCCAGCTCAATCATCTTAAGCTAGGGTTTCTAGTGGTGAGAAATGACACTTCATCTATGGAATCTGAGAGTTTGCTTGCTTGTAAAATTGCGGGAATGTTCATTTGAAAGTTATTTGACTCAAGAAGCTATGAGGGAAATGTTCAGAATTGATGGTGGCAGAGTTGAGGATTCTATCTCCATGGTGTTGGGAGTTGATGTCACCTATCTGAGGGCTCGGTGAATACTCTTTCCTTCCCGAGAGATTTCAATTTTCTTGTCCAATTCTTTGGATTTGGTTCAATCTTTGACAGAAATTGAGGAATTGGCAAGAAAATATGTCAACCTCCAATATATTTTGGACAATTTTGTTCTTAAGGTTGTGCAAGGTTACAATATTTTCAGTGGAAATGGTTACATTGGTGGTCTATTTCCTAGGGATTTTCTATAGGAAAAGCAAGGATTAGAGGATATTTATGAAGCCATCAGGCTAGCATTGTAGTTTCACAATGATAGCATTCTCCTAAGGGCTTTGTGGAAGCATTGTCATTGCATTTGTTCGGTCATGGAAGTAGATATAAGGGAAAAGTATTATGCTATAAATTTTTTAAGGGTTCATACTCCTCCAGTCCCACTTTTAGCTATCTAGTTGGATTTGCAGCTCAGGGTTCCCTCTCCGGCTCAGGATCGTCATCAAGGTTTCCATGTTTGTCATGTTTGTGCTCCATACAATGTTTCTCTTCAGTCTTCAAATAATAGTTCTGATCACTTCTCCTCTACCAATGTTTGAATGCCTCGTTTGCATCATCCAACCTTCTCTTTGGGTCGTCGAAGCTTGTTTCAAAGAGGTTTTCATTTGACTAAGAGGCTGGAGGTTGAAGATGAAAGTGCAGTCCATAGTGATTTTATGGAAGAATAATATGTTTCTTTTGTGGTGTTTTGCTCTAAAGTCTAGTTAATTAGCTTTTGTATATTTGAAGTTGAATTTTCATATATTATCAGCTTCTATGGGTGTTATAAGGGTGATGTATAGGTGTTTTAAGTAGTAGTTCCTTTCCAATTTTGAAGTTGATTTTGGTACATTTCCAACTTCTTATCATATGCTCTCAAAACTGAATGTAAAAGCTTACTTTTTATAATATATACATATATATAGGCTCGCATGCCTTTTGCTTAAAAAAAAACATTACGGGAATTATGGTCCTAATCATGAGCACATTTAGGTTTTAACATTAGGGTATCTATTCCCTTATAAAATAGAATAATTAATTAATTTTAAATATATAATAAATAATTTGTTTTTTAATATATAATAAATAATTTGTTTTTTAATATATAATACTATATTATATAACAATATAAGAGTTAATACATAAATAATAAATATAATATAATATAATAATATAATAATGACATAAATATAATAACATAACAATATAATAATAAATATATAAAATAATGATATAATTAATAAATATTTATATAATAATATAATAGTTAATACAATAAATTTAAAAAATAAATATAATAATATTTTTCTATAATAAAAAAATTAAATTAAATTAATAAAAATATTAAAATCATTTTCTAAATGACCTACCAATTGATCTCATATACTACACAAATGTGTGCAAAAAACAAACCATTTTTTCCTAATTGACCTTCCACACCTCTTCGGCATACCCATTGCACAAGGTGCCATAGCTAGTTTATATTATATGAACAACAATATATAATAATAATTCAATATATATTATATAGAAAATTATATATTATATTATAAAATTATCTATTTATACAATGTGTTTAATATACTTATAGTAGAATATTTATATACTTATTATGCAATTATTCATTTTATAAATAAAATATATATAAATGTTTATGTTTATTATTATCTAATATTTAATACAATATAAATTATTAAATATATTTTAAAAAATATACTGTATTATAAAACTATATATTTAATATTTATGTATATTTATTATTTAAATATATATGCTTAATATTTATATACTTATTATTCAATTATGTTTATTTTGCTTCAAAAGTATGAGCTTCAATGGGGGACCCAAACAAACTTGTGAGATACCTTGGGATACCTTTTGCAATCAGCCCCAATCTAAAAGAGATGTGGCATTGGATCAACTCAAAGATTGACAAAAAACTAGAAAATTTGAATAGACAGTATCTTTCTTTTGTAGGAAGGTTGCAAGTTTTCCAAAAGATTCTTTCCTCCTATAGAATCTACTTTTCTTCAGTATGGCTCTTCTATAGCTATCAGGTGTTTGAAATTCAAAAAAAGATTAGTCTTTCTGTGGTAGGATGGCAAAGGTAAGAAAAAAAGGCATGCAGTAAGGTGGGACTGGTGCTACATTGATAAGCCCTACCATTCTATAGGATGAGGAGCTATAGTTCGTTCAACCGGAAGGTGCCCAGAATAACAAACCGGTAGGAGCCCCAAGACGCCAACTATAGTGTTGTGTCAGGTTCGGTGATGAATAGGTCGAAGCATCATTTAGTTTAACGATAAAGGCACTGGTGAAGTGCCCCATCAATCGGTGAAGCACATAAACCATCATTACTCAACCAATTTCTTGGTCGAGGGCCCTACTATAAGGCACGACATGCATAAAGCATCATTCCGATGTCAATCGATAAAGTGCATAGAGCATCATTACTCAACCAATTTCTTGGTCGAGGGAAATCCTCAGAGTTAGTCCCCATTCGAGTTAGTGAACCCCCGAGGATAGGTAGATGGGCCCAATCATGCTTCTCCCGCCTGCACTCCATGGAGTTGGGGTTATCACCTCGGTGGGTTTGAGTGCATAATTTAATCTCCATATAGGTTGTGTTGGGGTTATCAAGAACACTATATATTCTATGGCTGGTTTAGTGAGCTAGGCTCTACAGGGAGGTGAAGTTAATGGGTTGAGTTATGCTTGGTTAGTAGGGCTTGTTCAGCGAGAAAGAGATTCCTATTTCGAGGTAGTTAGTGAAGAGTGAAGTTGGCCTCAGTTAGTGATTCTCTCCTCCAATTGATTGGATTTATGCGGCCCCACCTACTTAGGCTATTTACTTGGGGGCTGGGTGACCCGGGTGAATAGTAGGGGCCCCCTTCTTTCATATTATTGGGCTGAGCTTTAGGGTGGGCCCCCACCCTAAGGCCTACCTTCGGCAGCCTAAGGCCAATATGGTCGGCTGCCGAAGGTAGGCCTTAGGTCCCAAAGGGCTGGGTTGGGTGGGAGCAACCCCACCGGGGGGGGCAAGAGGCGGGTGGGTTGGGCCCCCCCACCCAGGTGGGAGGGAATCATAGTGGTTCTCTGGTAGTCAATAGATTATTGTTGATACGCCTTAGGTTTGGGTGGGAGTTCCATAATAAAGTTCCAGGTGGGGGGGAATTATAGGGGGCCCTGGCCCCCCTTCTTTCATATTATTGGCCAACCCCGAGCCCACTATCAACTATATCCAGAACTATAGTTTGGGTGGGGGGAGTTATAGTTCTCGAATCATAGGGTTCCCGAGTGGGAGGTCTAACTATAATTCACTGGGGTTCGGAAAATTCTACCCAAGGGAACTATGATTCCTGATGAACCACCTGAATCATAGTTGTGGGATAAGTAATTGAGAAATGGCTAGAACCCCAAGCTATAGATTGGGGGGGAGGGAATCTGTCATTCATTCTAGGCTTAATAGAAGTTGTCTGCAAGGTGGGTTGGGTGGGAATTCTAGTTTCTAAGGGCCCTACTATTCTAATGGGTGCCTCCCACCAGAACAACTAGAACAACTAGAATTCCCCCCCACCTAGCAGTCGGGAGGAGCCTTCAAGAGCATCCCTTCCCGTCTATCCTATAGTTGTTGACCTAACGCTATCCTATAGTTGTTGACCTAATGCGAGTATGGTAGGGTGTGATTCTATAGGTAACATGGGTGGGAGTGTAGATGCTAAAGCAGGCATGTTACATATAGAATCTGGCGTACACCAAGGACGAGCACTTCAGTTCTAAATTATCTTCTCCCACTGCACACTTTGTGCATCATTCAATGCAGTTGTCGTTTCTACTCTTCTAAGGAAAGGAGGGCGATTAGCCGCTGCTAGAAATTAAGATCATCATATCTATACGGCATATGGGTCGTTGGGCGTCGAAAGGGAAATGATTATCAGCCCCCCCAAGAATAGAGGTGATTAGCCCACCCAAAAGAGAGGATTTTGGGCACCTCCCTACATGTACCCTACCACTGTAATTCAGTTCATTTCCCTCATCAAATGAGTAGGGGGCTTAAACTTGTACTCCTCCCACCCTACGGCCCCTTGCGTGCTTCGCACGCACCCTGCCCCCCAACCCCCCATTATAATTCCATATGGTTCTCTGGTGCCGAAGGCTGTCAACTAACTAGAATCTACTGACTACCAGAGAACCACGGTTGATTCCCTCCTACCCGAAACTATGATTCCCCCCACCCCCCCATTATATTTACCCACCTGCCTCCCACCCCCCCAGGTCAGTCCCAAAGGGCAAGGCAACATTGCTAGTGGGCCCTGGCCAGCAACTACAGTAGAGTGAAAAGCATGAATTCAAGCAGCGGAACTATAATCCCCACCCAACCTGACCTCTTCTATCTTCCCCCACCCACCCCATTGCCTCTTGGAACGAAACTATTGCCAACTATAATTCATCTACGGATGGCTCAAATGTAGGGAATCATAGTTCCCATGCACGGTGGGAAACTGGAGGTGGGTGGGTGGCCCCCCGGGAGGTAGATTAGTTGGATAATTCCTCCCACCCACAACTAAAATTCCCACCCAGAACTATAGCCACATGAACACCCACCTTGTCTAATTAAATAGGAGTTGGTTCCCCGGAACTAGACTATGGAACTCCCACCCACACCTTCTATTCCCACCCAAATTTTCTACCTCCTACCCAAGGCATGCCTTCGGCAGCCGACCATATTGGCCTTAGGTGGGGTTTGCAACTGATTCTCGGGGGCCCTACTATTCGCCAGGGGCAATCTTACCCCCAGAACGTAGTTGATGATAGGTGGGGGGAATTCTAGTTGGTGGGTGGGAGAACCGTATAATAGGGGAGGAATTATAGTTGGAAAATTCCCCACCACCCTAGCAATAGTTTCAGGTGGGAGGAAGATAAAGGTGGCTATTCCGGGTTGGGTGGGAGTGCCCAATCTATATCCAGGTGGGAGGGAATCAGCCGGGCCAAAACTTTTCTATTCCCTCCCACCCAATTCTAGTTCCTTGGGAACAGTTGGTTCCGCAAATGTCTACTATGAAAGGTGAGATTGGTTACTGGGAAGGGGGGATTATTTGGAGTAGCTAAGAAGTAGAGATTGATTACCCGCAATAAACCCTAGTTGTTCGGATAGAAGACATGGAGGCCAAGGAGTTTTGGGAGTTCACCGGGAGGGGCAGGACAGAGAAAGGGATTAGAAGCCTTGGATGGATGGTAACATCCTTGAGATTACCGATGCTACTCAATTGATATTATTCCATTTATATTGGTGGCCCCCTCCTTTATAATAGTTGGGATGGATGGCAGGGATTCTTTCTTCTATTGCATGGCCCCTTCACCCTATGACCCTAGACCTTCCCTTCCCAATACCAGGCATAGGGGAGCATTAGAATCTATTGGTGGATGGCCCCCTACTCCAGTCTATAACCCTCCTACACCTGAACCTATATCACTAAATAATCCCTCCCCCTCTTCATCGAGACCACCCCAACCAGTTCTATATCCTCCCACCCACCCCTAGTGAACTACGACCAGTGCCTTATCACCATACCCTGACTTCTTACTTCCCCGGCCAAGGCATTGCCATAACTAGTATTAACGCGAAGGAGAAGAAACTCGATCGAAGCTCGATGGCATGGCATACAACTATGGGAGAGAGGGGCCCCATGGAAAGAGGAATGACAAGGGCTAGTGGCGACTGTGCATGTGCTGCTAAGAAGATGGCAAGGGAGGATTGAAGAACAGATGACCCTTTCCCCACCACCCCCTAGTGGATTGGCACAGGAGATAGCATATTCTTTGGAACTGTTTGAGAACTATATCCACCCACCCTACATGGGAACTATAATTCCCGGGGAATCGTATAATTCCCCCCCACAATAACTACATAACAGGGGTGGGTGTTCATGAGGATATAGAAGTTCGGCCCCTTAGCCTCTTTCGGGTGGGAGGGGATTTTCCAACAACTATGCAACTAGAATTCCCTCCCACCCAATCGCTTAGAATAGTAAGGGCCTCCCACAACTATGATTCCCTCCACACCCCTGGGTAGATAATTATTTTGGGCATGTTACGTATAGAATCTGGTGTACCGCCAACCTTAGAACAGTAGGGGCAACTATAATCCCCACCCAACCCAACTAGAACAACCAACCCAATGAGAAAATTTGTTCGACGAAAGATTAGTGCATGGGAAGCAACTATTTTGTTTGAAAACAAAACTATACCTACTTTTTTTTTACTTTTGCTTGTTGGTGGGGGAAAACTTTTAAAGACTTGATACGCGAATTAGTAAATTAATCCATTCATTAATAAACCTGCCCTGCTTCATGTGTGTGGGGATGGTAATTAATTAGCTTGCTAGCCCTTAAAATAGTAGGGGGGGCGTAGTTGCCTGCTAGCCCTTACAAATAGTAGGGGGCTAGCCCTCCAATTAATTAGCCTACTAGAGTAACAATTCTAGTTGCATCTACAACTTTTCTACCTCTTAATGGCATCAGCCTTTAATTAATTCATTCATTAATGTGGTCAATTAATATGCTCATAACTTAATCCCCTAAGTTCCCTGCTGCCCCAATGGCCCAGGTAGGCATGTTACATCTATAATCTGGTGTACCAAATTAATGTTCTTGCTAGAGTAGGAGAATTAAGCAGCTCGTTAAAATAAGCAACGGCTAGTCCCACCCCAACCCAACTAGAGTTTTCTGGTCCTTTAGAATAGTAGGGGCCCCCTACAATTCTATGGACTCCCACCCATGTTACGTATATAATTTGGTAGGTCAACTATCAAAACTAGAGTTTCCAACGGTTAGTTTCCCACCCCCCTCTTTCTATTCTATTGGTAGGGGTACGCATGTTACATATAGAATCTGGAATTCCCTACCCCCGAGAGAATAGTAGGGGCCCCTACCCTGACCTATGAATCAGATGAATAGGTGTGGATGATTGCGTATCCATGAGGTTTGAGAATCCCAGGGGCTTCCGCTTCAACACATCTTTGTTCGGATCTGTTAATACAAAGCACAGGGGTAGAGCCCGCCCACCTGCTCCTCCAATCCCCCCTCAAACCATGTTGGGCTGAGGGGGGCCTCACCACTTTGATGAGAATTGGCTACAAATGTATTTAGCGGCAACATAGTCATTTCAAAAGCTTGGTTAGTGGAACTTGTCCTTCAATTTGATCGGTGGGAGGCCCCCTACATCCAACCAGAAAAGTAAACCTCCTACTGATGGCTATCATTAATGATTGTTATCCCAACTTCCGCCAAATACTTGATTATAAGGTTGGTGAATAGCACGTAGCTTCGCTTGGTGCTTGATCCCTCCCCTAGATAGCAGCTTCGACTCTCCTCATAAAGTGCAAGGAGCTAGATTAGAGTTGCTCACGCCAGAAAGTCTCAGCTGTCACAAATATGGCCGCTGGAAAAAATAATCACAAACTGGGGTTGATGAACTCTCCCCCTGGATCTAATTCGCCATGCCATATCTCAAAATAGATTGGCATTCTCTGCCCATCAACCCTCCAACTTATCCCTGAGAATAGAATATGGAAAGTTTTCTGAATTATCGAAAAATGATAAGTCCTGAGAGTGAAGATGATCTAGTGATAATTGAACTAATAATGGCAGTTGACCTTTCAAGGCCTCTATAGTGGGGGGATCAATAGGCCACAACTCACCCTGTTCTCATCGAGATTCCCTGGTACCGATGGCCACAAATACCTCCTCAATGGGGGACCCTCCTGCGGCCCCACTACTTTCACTAGATATAAAATTGAGTGGTTGAAGGGTGGGTGATTCTATTTGCGGTAGCAGGGAGGACGTGGGAGTATCAGCTAGCTACATGTGACAAACTATAAAGGCTAGCATAAATACCAAAGAAACCCGAAGTAGGGGGCCCCACGTCTTGAATAAGAAAGATGCAATCATTTCAAACACTAGTGTCACGAAAAATCCAGCTAAGAAGCAATCCGCTAACTTAAAAAAAATTGATGGTTGCGATATTGGGTCTAACACACTAGAACATAAACGATCAAAATGTCAGCAAATACAGTCAAAATGGGTGCAAATTCCAACATAGTTTGTGAACTCAGGTTCATGTGTGGTTTGTGACAAAATAGAAGGGAACACGCTTTGATAAATGTGAAAAGGTTTCTCATGGGTTTTTCCTTATTTTGATGATTCATGCGATGTATTGTCGGGTTGATTATCGAGTATAAACTTTCCCCATTGAGTGAGTTTTCTCAACCAGGATACAACTCACTCTTTCGAGGTGAGAAGGGTTTGAACTGGCAAGAGTTATCCCCATATCAAAAGTACAAGTCTAGCGGGCCAGCACCAAACTTGAGTTTCCGATACAGTAGGCGGAATAGATTATATACGTAACATGCCCACCCTGCTGCCTACCAGGGTAGGGGGAGGGTGGTTCCTAGTGCCCCTACTATTCTAAGGGCATTCTGATGAAGGGCCTTCTCTATCGCATATCGTAGCGGCCGTCCTATGGTGGAGTATAAGCGCTGGTCCCCCTCAGCCTCCTAACATCGACACAAGGGAATTTATGCTCTCTCCCACCTGAGGGCGCGACTATGACTATAGAGAGCCGCCCCCTCCGGCTCGACCCAACCTTAGCCCCCCTACTATAGTGTAGGGTAGAACCCCTACTATCAGAAAGGCGAAAGGGGTGGGGTGGGTCGAGGGAAAACCTCGGCCTCCTAAAGTCGCCCCCCTCTCTACCCTTTCTATAGTGGGGGGGTAGTGCCGGGGGGCCTACTATCTATAGGGGGATAGGGCCCTCGCCTTGGGTGATTATCACCCCCATAGTCTGGATAGGTCATTTATAGGGCGAGTGGTTTGAACTATAGAAAGGAGGGGCCCTATAGATATTAAGGCCCTCAGTCTCAGTTGCTTGTGCCCTACCGCGGGAACTCCATCCCTAGATAGGGAGCCAGTCAATGGCCTCCCACTGCATCGATCCCCCATTCCAAAAGGTTCAGGTAGGCCTGCTAGGTCCAAAGTTGTATGCCACTACCATGCGTGGTGCCGATAGATTCACCACTCTAGCGCTGCGATCGGACATTGCGGGTTGGGCATCGGGGAAAACTCCAACGACAAGGAACCATAGGCTCGCTCGGCCGGGGAAGGTCACCCTTTCTCACGGAAGTAGACTAACGGGAGCGGTAAGCAGTAAGTGATGAGTGAATGGGTTTCAACTATAGTTCATGGGCGAATGGAATGGCGGCCTTTACTTTAGGCACCCCCTAGGGTGACCCCTATCCACCCCCCCACTATAGAAAAGGCCCTATAGATAGTAGGGAGGGGGTGGGGCGCCTATACAAACTATCCACCCTTTCTATAGTGTAGTGGGGGGCCCATTATACAGTAGGGCCCCCTGGCATGAAGTCCTAATTTTCTACCGGGTTGAACACACCACACTGGGCGCTCTATAGGAATCAGGTTTGGACCCTCAGCCTCCCAACTATAGCTACCCCACCCCCACTCCCACCCCCCTTACTATAGTTGTAGGGGTAGGGGGTCGGCGATCCTTAGCCTTTCTAGTCTAACTCAATCCCCTTTCTGGCATGCTACGGTCCCTTGAGTCTCTCGACGTCGGAGAATGGGAGATTCTCCCCCTTCAGTAAGCCAGATGGCCATATTGTAGAGTGCATTGCACTTCCCCCTCGTTAAGGGGCGCACTCTGATACCATTGATGTCCAATAGCTTTGATAGTAATGGCTGGACTGACCACAACCTCATCCATCGAGTATAACAGAACAAATGATGGTATAGTGATGGACATCAGGATAATACTAGGAAGTATGGTCTAAATAATCTTTATAAGCGTTCCATGAACAATCCTTTGCAGGATCAGATTTCTTCTATAGTGAAAATTCCATAAAGTACGAACCAACATCTGTGATACGAGAACCAAAATCAAAATTGGGAAGAAAGGGATATCATGATGTGAGTCAATGATTCCTTGCATCACAGGTGTTGTCGCGTCTTGAGATCCTAATTGCCATGGTTCCGCAACATCACAAGGAGCGATTGTGAGGACCTTTAGGTACTCAGAGAGGAATAGCCATTTATCCGAAATCATTTCCTTATTCCGCTATTATCTCTGATCCTTTGCTCCCACCCCTATAGATAGTAGGCGAGAGACTCCACGCCTAATTCTTCTCAGATCAGGAATTGACCCCCACCCCCCTTTCTATAGTTGAGTAGGGGCCCATCCTTTCTCCCATCCCAATCAATGCGCACTATAGAAGAGAAGGGTTGGTCGAGTTGCTCCTTTCCCAGTCCTATGACCTAGAACTCGCCCCCCCACCCCCTACTATAGTTTAGTTTAGTTTAGTCTAGCCACCGACTGACCCTTCGGGATTGACCCAAGGGGAGTGGGTGGCTATAGAGCATGTAGGACCAACCATACTGTCCCAACAGTCTGTCCTGCTAACCCCACCGACCCATTCGCCTTAGGGTAGATAGGCGAGATTCCACACCATTATATACGTGATACCTCGGCACTATAGTAGGGGATGAGACCAGTGCTCTGTTGTCTCACGTCCAACCCCTACTATAACTAGAAAGGGGTGGGGGTGCCTACCATAGAATAGTAGGGGGCCCCCCACCCCCTACTATAACTTTCTATAGTTTTTATAGGTCACGTATATAATGAGCTATGAATCACATCAGAGTGTGGTTGCTTCTGTGAGAAGAGAAGGTAGGTTAGTGCCCTCCATTTCCCTTTCCTCTCCCCCTCCCCCTCCCCCCTCTCTATAATGGGGGGAAGGTAGAAGGGGAAGGCGGGGAAGGGCCTATCTATAGTAGGTGGGGGGGAAGTGTTCTCCGTTTCATTTGGTTGGAAGCCCTATCCATAATAGGGGCATAGGAGGGGGAGTGCCCTCGGGGAGTTGCCCCACTATAAAGGTTGGGGCCCTTGCCCTATCTTAGAGTGCCTCCCCCTCCTTCTAACTAAGGTTGATTCCCTCGACTGCCTCTCCCATCTCCCAGCTATCTATAGTAGGTTGGGTTAGGGTCGAGTGGTTCACCCCCACCCCCTCTCCCCCTATCTATAATAGGGGCTATAGCCCCCCCACCCCCCTCTTCTATAGTTCCCCCACCCCCTATAACAGTTATAATAGGGCCCCCTGCCTTCCCCTACCATTCCCACCCTAGGTGGACCCCACCACCCTCTCGACCCCACCAATATTTAGAGCAGACCCCATCGACCTTGGCTCCACCACCACCTAGGGCTCTGCTTTTTTGCCCTTCGGGACCGACCATGAGACGAATAGGTCGGTCCCGAAGGGCAGGTCAGTGGCGTCTGCCTCAGGTTAGCCCCTACTATTCTATGGAGTGCGAAGTGTAGGTCAGTAGCGAAACGCAGGGCGGCCCTACTATTCTATGGGGAAAATCCCTGGTGGGGAACTAGAATCCCCCCCCACCCGGCTGAACTATAATGCAACACCCACCCCTAAGGAACATATGGGTGGGCGCGAAGCGTTGGTAGTCAGGTGGGGGGGATTTTAGTTCCACCCCTGCTGGGGGTTCTAGCCATTTATCTATAGGGGGTCTAACCAAACCCCAGCGAACTATAGTACAAATATAGATTGGGTGGGCCCCTACTATTCGCCAGGGGTTGTTTTAGGGGGCTAAGGTTGTTCCCGCTTCAGCGTATAAAGGAAGGAAGGGAGAAGATCTTTTTGTCCAAGAACCATCTCGACTGGAACCATAATTTCTTTCTGCCCCTAGGGCCCAACAACGAGGAAGAAATCCCCATCGGTGGTAGGACATAGATGCGGATATGGGGAGGACATTGATTCAGGTATTTCACCACTGATGGTTATCTATACCCATGATCAATAGCTATAGTACTCTTCAACCGAGTGATAGCCGCTAATGAAAATGTATCGAGTGATCAGAGAAAGAGGGAGATGACCAAATAGCCACTAGACCCCTGGGACCGAGCAACTCAAATTCACGTGATCAATGCCTATCTATTCACTAGGGATAATGAGAGCAGCCCTACAATGCATAGGGGCCCTCAAAAATATTTGAATCATTATAGGCCTTAGTGTTTAGTGCACAAGTGAAGAGCAAGACGGAGGTGTGGTTAGGCCGGCCACCTTGTTCAGGCGGGGTGGGTGTGGTTAGGTAGACGTGGGGTGTTGCTATGAATTCATTCATCCCATGGTATGGATGTGGAGAACCCAAACTCCACAACTATAGTAGTTGTTCAACTCCACAACTAGAGTAGTTATTCTTGTTGAATAAGAATTATTAGTGCCTGAATGACCTGCATACTTTCAATCATCCTTCTTCCTGGAACCGATCAATCTCTCTCCCTCTTCCAAAGCCGAAGGAGGAAGAATCATACTATTCGTCATGTAGCCACAGCGGGAACTATATTGGTGAGGAAGCACACACTATCTATTCTCCCCTATGGCCCTTTTAGTCTCATGACCGGAGGACCTGGGGGAAGAGAACATCATTCCAGAAGGAATAACAAATCTTCTCGCTCGAGGAGTTGTGGACCGAGCCATTGATCCCCCATGTCGTGATGTAGCTACCGCCTTCATAGTGCTAAATTCTGGGTGGCTCATTCTGTTGTTTGTCGGAAGGAACAAATCTCATTCCACGATTCCATGGCATGTCCATAGCGTAGCACGTGAGATACAAAGCATGGGCCAACCCTACTCCGAAGCATGAGGCCCATCCTTCACTTACTATCCTTCACTCACTCAAAATAGAGAAGGAACACACAGAAATCGAGCGCCTCTCCCCCACCCCCACCTGCATCTATAGCTAGGATAGGTGGATAGGGCGCCAAGAGAGCCCCAGTATTGCCCTATCCAAACCCCTATAAATGTTCCAGGGGCCTCACCCTGGGGATACTGATTCTCTACTGCTTCGCCCTAACTATTTCCTCCTAAGTTCCCACCCCAAGCCGCCCCTCCACATCTAACTCTTTGTGCATCATCTATGAATATACGCCCTATGGGCGACTAATGACTAGCTCAAACTCTCCCTATCAGTACATATCCTACTACTACATACATGATACAACTGATGACTGGTCCCACCCGTCCATCTACCATCATCCATCCAGCCATCATCATCCATCACAGATAGATAGTCAACCTAGCGTCAGGTGGGAGGGCCCCTAAAATTCTATGGTAGCTGACATGGATCTAGAACATTTGAAGAAATGATCTATGTGATAGATAACTGGCAGATGAAATATTATTGGAATTCCCTTAGCCTATAGAAATAATGGCCCCTATATGGTTGGGCACTAGGGAATGAATGGAATGGCCAATATACCCCCCCACCCCCAGTCCCATCGGACTATATTTCTGAATCAATTCAATTATGTGACATGTATGTTTACGATGATGACTCATGAATGGATTTCTTGAATTCCAACTAGGCTATACAACCATAGATGCGGGGGCCCGGGGGGTTACTACCCCCCGGGATAGGGCCTTCCAACTAGGCTCTACAACTATAGAGAGGGGGTCAGGGATGGGGATAGGGTAGGGGATAAATTAAATGCCCTGCTCATAGTGGTTCGCTGCGCTTGCATCTATGTCTCCCTGGGAGTTTCACATCATCATATGTATGTATGTATATATGTAATACGATTAATTCAGGCTAGTCATATTACGTACATATGCCCCCCCACCCCCTGACTATAGTCGGTGTTTAGTTTAGTTTCGTTCTAGTTTGGATATTTATTCCAGTACCATCTCTCTCCCCCCTCCTCATGAAATGCTCAGCCCCACCCATCGATATATGGAGCACGCAATTTTTGACTCGATTCTGAAGCACATACCACTTGCACAATAATAGCCCTAACCCCCCACAACTATTCCCGGGGGCCATACTATTCTAAGGGGCAATCTTACCCCCGGATATAGAGCTATTCCTCCCACCCACCCCCCCGGCTAATTCCCTCCCAGCCGGGTGGTTATAAATAAACCTGCCAAAATAAGGAATCATAGTTCCCCGAGGGCCACTATTGGAGGAAGTTCATTTACCGATTGTGACAGCGCATGCTCATTGAGAGGTGGTTGGGGTTAAAAGATCTTAGATCCCAAGGCATTTCCTTGGCTACAAAGTGGATTACAAAGGCTACTTATGGTGGGGAACCGTGGAATGTCCTAGTTAGAAACAAAATCCTTAGTGCCTCCCCCAAGTACTCTAAATCTTTGAAGAACTTGCCCCTTTGTGATATTTTGATTGATAAACACCCCATGACAATGGTTGGATCCCTTGTGTTCAAAAGTTTATGTAAGGCCTAGGAATTGGTGAAACATCAAGTTGGGTTTAAAAATTGCAATATCGCTATCAATAATGATCTCAGATGCCATACATCCTACTCCCCGTGGTGGACTTTAGATCATAATAGTAAGCCCATGGCACTACTGCAAGGGTGCTCTACCAAAAAGTGGAACCTAGCCGATGTTCAAACCTTCCATAACCTTCTTGAAAACGGGAAAATCAAACCTTTGGACAAGTTGGTTGAGGAGTTTCAGTTGGATAATTTTAACACTAGAACTTACAATACCCTCTTGGACTCCTGCAAAAATGCTTCTTTCCCTTTGAATCCTGTGATAGTGAGATAGTTTTTGATGTAATTTTTGATGACTTGGTTTGGAAGGATGGTTCCTTGTTACATGAAATTAAAACTAAGAGTGTTTATAAAGAACTTACTAATACAAATGGTGTTTAGTACCATGTTAATGCTTGTTGGAATATTAATCTAACTTATGCTAGTTGG
This sequence comes from Sequoia sempervirens, assembly GCA_007258455.2. Lineage (NCBI taxonomy): Eukaryota > Viridiplantae > Streptophyta > Pinopsida > Cupressales > Cupressaceae > Sequoia > Sequoia sempervirens. The sequence goes on along the minus strand of VDFB02371659.1, from coordinate 2,417 downwards.
AAAAAAGTGATCTCATCTTTATGGCAGAATATTAATGAGCCAAAGAATGCATGTTTTAGGTGGCAGTTGTTGCTACAAAAAAAATCTTATAAGACTAATCATAATGAAGTGAATATGTGTAGTATTTGCAGGACACCTAAAACAACAATGCATATTTTCTTTGAATGATTTTATGCCAAAGAGGTTTGGAATATATTTTGTAATGAAATTCTCATATGAATGAATATGGACAGATCAACTGGTGTGAAATAATGTTTATTTGTAGAAATATTCCAAAAAATTATAAGATTTTTTGGGATATTCTTACAATTGAAATTCTTTGGTACCTATGGAGGGTTAGGAATGAGGAAAGATTCCAAGGGGGTAAGAGATGGCTTACTGATTCAAATAAGAGACTCACATATCTTACTGTTGCCTTGTAGGTAAATGTGGCCTTGGAGATATCATTGGAAAAAGTCATGAGATTGATCACTAACAATGGTGGGATGGAAAACAAACTTGAAGCTAAGCTCGAGCACAATCTAGATGACTCTGAAAACTTTATAAGGGCTCTAAATGAGTTCCAACGGATCTTCAATGAAGCTACAGGATATGTCGGTGAAGATAAGAACCAATCAAGGGTGATATAGGACGCTGCTACTCCCCAAGTCATAGAAAATGCTTTCATGGCATTCCCTAATGCTCAAGAGATGGAAGACACCAACCCTTAATATGTCCCTATCATTTCCTAATTGTATTCTAATGTTGATATGCTATAGTTGCTCCCATGTTATAGTTTGAAATTATTCTAATGCTGATATGCTATAGCTGCTCCCATGTTATAGTCTGAAATTAATGCTCTTGTTCATGTTACAATGTTGATTACAAATTGTGATACTCTTTCAGATGTGACATAAGCTGACACGCTTAACCTATGTCGCTATGTAATTTCATTTCTCTATTATTAATACAAAAATTATGTTTATTTTATAAACATAATATACAATATATTTATATTTAGTAATATATAATATTTAATAGAATCTAAATTAGTAAATATATTTTAAAAAATTATTATATTAATATATTTGATATATATATATATTTATTATTTAATTATATATTTATTTATAATGATACAATTTATATCATATCAAAATGAATATTTAGTAATATATAAATATTTATTTATGCAAATATATTCATTTTATAAATAAAAAATATAATATTTATGTTTATTATTATCTAATATTTAATATAATCTAAATTATTAAAAATATTTTTAAAAAATATTGTATGATAAAACTATATATTTATTATTTAAATATATATGATTAATATTTATATACTTATTATTCAATTATGTTTATTTTATAAATATAATATACAATATATTTATATTTAGTAATATAGAATATTTAATAAGAATCTAAATTAGTAAATATATTTTGAAAAATTATTATATTAATATATTTGATATTTATATATATTTATTATTTAATTATATATTTATTTAGAATGATGCAATTTATATCATATCAAAATGCATATTTAGTAATATATAATATTTAATAGAATCTAAATTAGTAAATATATTTTGAAAAACTATTATATTAAATTTGATTTTTTTATATATTTATTATTTAATTATAATTTTTTATAATGATACAATTTATATCAAATCAAATTTTATATATAATAATAAATTTAATTATATTATATATAATGTGATGTCTACTTATTTAATAATTTATATTATATGAATAATAATATATAATAATTTTTCAATGTATATTATATGGAAAATTATATATAATAATAAATATAATTATATTATATTATAATTTAATATGTAATATATATAAATGTATTATATTTATATTAAATAATTTCTACAATAAATATATAATATTATTTGAAATAAAATGTTTATTATATGAATATTATAATTTATATTATATTAAATATTATTTAATTTAAAACTGTTTTTAATTAGAAGTGAAAATGTTTTTAAAAATGTTTGTAAAAGGGAAATTCAACTGGGACCGATAAAACCCTTGAAAAATAGTAACATTCTTGCCAGCCCTATGTGCGATTGTCCACCGTCCATAGGCAAAACGAGCTCGTTAAAGCTCATAGAAGAGATGCCTTAGGCGTAATAAAAGGATATCTCTTCTGGAAACTTTTTTAATGATGTAGGATGCTTGAGCACAGTGCTACCGTCCAAACATGCTATTGGCATCCAACAAATATGGTTACATTTTATGTGATCCCACAATTTTTGGAAATAAGTATGAAAATAACTGTTAGAAACAGAAATACAATAATCTTATTTTGGTTTTGCAATAGAATTTTCACAAAATATTTAGAGAAAAATATTAAACTATTATTTGACATGTGAATATATTCTTATGTTTTCTCAAAGCCTAAGAAAATGT
>VDFB02371658.1:0-28640 GCA_007258455.2 Sequoia sempervirens | reverse complement strand
ATTATTGTTGTTGGTGTTCAAAGATTTGCTCTTGTGGTTGTTGTTCATCCATTGAGGGAGAAAACTTATCCCCTTCTTTACACCAAGTCGTCCTTGATGGTGGTTTGTGGTCAAGATGGGATGGGAAATGAGGACTTTTACCAACGTAGGGGTTTGGTTTGTAGATTCTTCAATCTTTGTCCTTCTCTTTGTGACCTTCATAAATGGGTGTTGGATTCATGGAGGCCTCTTGTGGCAAGTAATATTGAGCTCTTTCAACTATGCTAAAGGTTTTTCATTACCTCTTTTGCCTCTTTTGAGGACAAAAATTTGGTGTTGAGTAAGTTGTGAGCTTGGGGGGAGCACTCTCTCTCCATTAAGCCTTGGTCAACCTCCTTTAACCCTCTTACTAACCCACTAAATGTGTGTCTAGTGTGGGTTAGACTTCCAAACCTCCCTTTATAATTTTGATAGGTTTCATGTTATGAGGCCATAAGAAACTCTATTGGTAACTTCTTGAAGGTTGACGATTCCACTTCTTTCATGGGACACTTCACTTTTGCTCACATTTTAGTGGGCATTGACATCTCCAAGCATCTTCATGGGGATGTGGTTTTAATGGTTGGGGATAGGCCTTGGACTCAACCTCTTGATTATGAGGGTCCCTTCAAATATCGTTGATGCTTCTCCATTGATCACCTAGTTATGGATTGTCCTCTCTCGCATCACAAGGGCACTACTACATGGTAGAAGGATGCAAATGAATATCACTTAAGTATTCATGCTCTTGATTCTCCATCATATGACTCCTCTTAGGATGATGATGAGTCTTTAGCTTCTAGTGTGGCTCTGGCATTTCCTTTGAACCATGTTGGGGATCCTCTTGCCCTAACCTCACTACTTGATCTTCTATTGGCTTTGAATCAACTCCAGATTACTCATGTGGTGGTTGGTCACCTTTTGCCTCATCGTTCTATGGCTCTCTCCTTGCTTCCTAGCAAAATCTTTATGGGGGAATCCCCCCTACTTCTCCTTATTCTAAGAATTTGGATGCTAATATCTCTTGATCTATTGTAAGGAGGAAGAAAGTTATTCCTATATCACTTGGCCAAACTCATGCTCGAGTGTTGGGTGAGAGGCCAATTCATTCTAGGCCTGGTATTGTCTAAGTGGGACCTCATGGGTTCCAAATCTTTTATTTTTTTGTTGTTGTTTATGGGAGTTTGTCTACAATTGTTCCTCTCTTTTGGTTGTGTTGTTTCTCTATTGTTTCTAGCCAACTTGGGCTTGTTGCGCCTTACCTTATAACAGCTTTGTATAGGGTCGAGAACCTTGCTTCCCACTTAATTTAATCAAAAACAATAGTGATATGATATATATTATATTACTAAATCATATAATATAATTTTATAATTACACTAATTACTAAAAGAAAAAATATATTTTTTAATTAATAAACTAAAGGTATTATCATCACCGTATTATTTTTCAATTAGTTAAAAGAAAATATGTATAGATGAAGATTATATTTATAATTGTCTCGAAGAATAATTATAATTTGTTGTGGAGTAAGTGGATAACAAAAAATGTGATTATCATTTATGCATTAAAATTTCATTATATTTAATTGTAGGTGATGATGATGTGAGTATTTATGCAAATAATCTAATAGCTATAAAGAATGAAAGATATCAATTTTAAGATACCTTTCTAACTTGATTTTAAAAATTTTAATATCAAACTTAAGATACCTCAAAAACTACTCTATCAGTATCTTTTAAATAAATATATTTAAAATATGTATCTTAATTATAAAATTATATAAAGCTATAAAACTACAAATTTCAAAACTTAAATTTACCTAATAAATCAAGACAAGATTTGATCCATTCTACATAAGCCAATTTCATTCTCTAATCTTTTTAATCGAAAAGCAATTCTCATGAGCACACGAGCCTCAGAAAGTAGCGTGAAGAATTATATTTTTCAGAGGAAGAACAAAGTATAAGGGGCATGAACAATTAAAAGGAAATAAGTAGACAAAGCCTTAGATTCTTTAAGTTATGCACAATGGAAATGTATTTGCTGAATAGTTTATAATTTTTCTTTAATTTACCTCAAGTTGCGCATCACTTTGTTGTTTTAATCAACATTTTCTACGAGTCCTTAAAATTGATATGACGAGGGAACACTTTTTCTAGTTTACTATTATAAAGCTTGCTTATCTTCTAGAAGGAATAAATACGCCCTACGTTAAATATTTAGACTAATCCATGAATTAAAGGTAATTTGACAGTCAATTAATCCAGATATATGAAAATATCTGGGAAGTGTTAAGGAAAATAATTAATTTAAATAAAGTATTGAAATATGTTATTAAAATTGATATATGTTATTGTGTATTATGATTTGTTTGGGAAATTTAATATCAGATCTAAATCAATCAAACTGCAAAATTTAATGTCAAAACTGCATCAATCAAGTTCCAATATTAAAAAAAAATATGAATTATTTTGTGACTAGATTTAAATTGTGTGCGCAGCCCTGATCCCCACATTTGTGACCCCAAGCCAGAAATTGCAGCCTTGAACCTGACACCCCCCAACCTTCAGAAATTTGTTCTACTATTTGGTTATAGAAAGCACCGATAGAGCAATATGTATCTGGTCTTAATTTGGCTCTATGCCACTAATTCAATTGTGTTTAAACCATTTTAAAGACATAATCAGCAAAATGAAGATGTCTATTCTAATGCTCTAGATATCTAATTGTCAATATTTTGTAATGGTAATGCTGTATGAGTACATGATCTTTTCTCTGTCAATGATTTCTTGATTTGATCGTGTGAGAATTTTTGCATCAATTTCAAAAATCATTGAAAAAGAATATTATGAATTGTGGAAACTTGATATCATTCATGATCTTTAATTTTTATATAACACCCTGGCATTCAAATTTCAATCAAGTTAGCATTGGTAAATGAAGTATCAGTGACCTAAAACTGAGAATAGACAGATTAAAATGAGATCTGTATCCTCTAGAGAATGAGAATAAGTTAAGCTAAAATTCATAACAAATGTTAACTCTCAGACAGAAATATACCATTACACTACCTTTCAACTCTACAATACCAAACTTAAGCCTTTAGATTCTCTGTGATTATTATATTCTTGGATGAACAAGTGCATTGCTTTATTTTAATTTTTAACAACACAAAAAGTAAGACACTTCATATATCACCTTATGAAAATTTTGAATAAGAATAAATATAAGTTTCAAGATTTCCATGTTTTCCATATCAAAAGTCTATACCTAAAAACCATGCACTCAATTTCAGTATTAGGTAGAGGTAGACCGCGCTCAACATTATTAATAAATATAGAGGTAATACTTTAGCTCTGCATTATTATAAATTTAAAGATAGCCTAAACTATACATTATAAATATAGAGATAGCCTAAATTTAGAGAGGTAATAATTAAGTTTTGCATTACTAGAAACGTAGCAGAGCGAGGCACTAATATCTTAAAACATCCTAAGGGAATTCTTTTACATCTATTTTAGATATTTTCAAATTAACCCATTCTCCTTTACAAAGTAGGCCACTTAACATCATGCCCAAGAAAATTTTACAAATCTAAGAGCAGTATTACTCTTCAAAAGAATGTGAAAAATGTCGCAGACAATTCTCAGATCTTTCATTATTATGAAATTGAAGAAAAAAAATTTAAAATGATCGAACCAAATTTTCGGAGGAAGTAATTTCTTTAGCTTTGGCAATGGATATAATTTCTTTCCCCCGTCTCTCTATTGCAACTTGAGACACTGGTAACAAGGATCACTATCCATTCAATGAATAAAATATGTGTTCTAGCGAAATGATTTACAGGATTAAGAGCAATAACACTTTAAAAGAAAATGAAAACTTTGCATACAATTCACGAGTAATAAAAGAACATCTTTAAAAAATGATTTGACCAAAAATTTTGGTGGAAGTAGGTTCTTAACTTCGGCAATGGACATATAATTTTTTTCGTCTATATCTTTCTTATGGCAACTTGACACCACTGGTAGCAAGGGTCACTGTCTTTTCAATGAATAAAATCTGTTTCATCAGCTTAAGACCACTAAAAACAAAGTAAAGATGGACAGATTGGAGCTGCGACAAAGAGTGGTGAAAAAATAAGGTGAGTCACTAACGTCAGCATGACACAAAAAATTCACCTCAAATCTTAATTATTCGGCCGTCAGAAAAATCGTCTGAAAACAATAATTATGAATCCGTCTTCAATGTTGACTAAATAATCATTTCTACCTAAAAAGTGAGAACTTGGAGACCGAGCATGTGATCTACAAAAATCAGGAAATATCTCATAGATACAGCTTACGCCATGGCTTCTTTCTTGCCAAAGGTCAATGTGTTGATCTACTCAAGCCTCGTTTTACCAGAGGTATTGAACAAGACATGACCTTGCAGAAAGTGTCAAGCTAATGAAACAAGCTTCCCTAATAAATCCCAAAATATATTGAAATAGGGTCATACATCATAGAGTTGAAGAAAATATCTAATATGGGAAAGGAAACAACTGGGCAGTGCAATGCTTCAGAAGAGATCAAACATGTGTAAGAAGTTAAAACGACAGACATTTCCTACTGCTAACAATGCTTATGTTGCAGTCAGCAGCCCTTCGGTTGTCCAAAAAGCTCGGACCCCATTGAAATACTTGGAACATGTTCATTTAAGTCTCCTATTACACCTTTACTATGATATTAACCACAAAATTACAGGCTACCTTCTCCAATTATATCTACTTTCCTCTTATTGCAACAAGGAAAAATTACATAAGAAAATGCAAATTTCAGAATGCTCAGAGCCCTTGCTATAGCATTGCAACCATTATCACACAGAATAAAATCTATTCAGAAGAACACTACATTGATCAATAATAATTAATATCACTGTACAAAACTCTTTTTCCAATCTGGAAAATGTCAGTCGTAAATTACAACAAACTTGCTAGATAATCTGACAAATACCCAACCAAAAACTTCACATCTGATTGTACGAAGCTACTTGTAGCTGAATTTGATTGGCTTCCACATAAGGCCTTACATATGTTCTTCTCCACCAGACTTCAAATGCTCTCTGTAGATTTGGGCAATCGTCACCATTGCTTAGGAATCGATCAAACCAACTGAGTAATATGCTCTGTTGCTGTCTAAGTGGTAGAGTCAGAATTGCTTGGCTGATTCCATCTTCCACTACTTTCCTGTCCAATGATTTACATGCTCGACGCATCCAGCCAAAATCATTAAACAGTGGCTGCAGCCAGGCTTGTAATAGGGTGAAACGAATATCCTTGGGAACTAAAACCTGGCCTTTTCCTAATGCGATGCAGAGTCTCCCTGTGAGACGACTTACTTCATACCGATACATTGTAGGTATTTTGGAATGCAGAGCTGCAAGTTCAGCCTGATTAGCCCACATTCGCACAAAATCATCTGCAATCTGTCTATCAATCAGAATGTCAAGTATCCAATGAAGATTATCAGCTTCACGAGCTATTTGATTGACAATTAAGCCCCGGTCTTCACTTGCCCTCTCCATGAAATCAGTACTTGAGGCCTGCATGAAATGATGAACAAGAGAATCTAAACATGCATTGCAAGCCCGGTATAGGCTGTCTTTACTAACATCAAATGAATCCCTACTCAGAGAAGCATTTTCTCTAAGCATTTTGGAGATCAAGGCCTTGATTTCACGTCTTGCCTTCTCATCTGTACCTTTGAGCACAAGCTGTAGTAGTTTAACAAGGACATCCTCTGATGCACCCACATTTGAATCTTCAGTAGAAATCCTTTTTAGTACTTCCCCTGCCCCAATACTCTCAAGTTGAAGCTGTGCCAACAATGAAGAAACTCTCTCCTCTTCTTCCTCGGTCCATGGCACTGCTTCCAGATACTCTAGACAAGATAGCATGCCCGCATCAAAAACAATGGCAGCTGAAACCTGCAAAGACACAAGAATAATATACACTCATTCCACAAATAGTATCTTAGCTAAGAAATATGAAATTCGTCTTTAGAGTAAGATTCCACATTCCTTCTGGGTACTTCAAAGTGAGGAATTAGGACCAGTTCTGTGCATATCAATTAAATTTGCCACAGGCCTAGCATTCACACCTTTATGTCTGGGATACCACCTCTGCCTAACACAACTACTAAGCACTTAACAGGACATAAAACATGTTATATCCTCTTTCCTTCTGCAAATTAGGATATTATATCCAATACAAGACATTCAAAAACAAAAACAGTTGCTGAATATGAAAATCAAATTTTTATTTCAATGCAATAGCCATACAAAACAATACAAAACTCATGATGCAATTAGTTTCCTGGCTATTGTCAGAAATATTTTCTAGGAAAATATCTGTTTTTTCCTTGGTACATCAAAATAGTCATTGACACAAGCCCAAGATAGCATGTGGTGAACCAATGCAGTATTGAGAAAATTCTTGGATATTGTATCAAACAATTACATTTCCAGTGTTCCATATTTTCTGTTTTCTGGATTTTATTTCCAATTGTGCTTGCAATTTCCAATATTGGTTGGATTCAACCCACATCCGAATCAGACATTTTGATTTATCAGACAATTTTTTGAGCATTTGCAATAAAAATTTCATCAACTTAAAAAATATGGACAGTAAACTTGATCTTACAGCTTGAAGGGGGTAATCTTCTCTCTAGATGTCTTGGTAAGCCTGATCACATTATGAATAAGAATTCAAACATTAACGAGTCTCATTTCTCTACATCGTGTGAAAGGGTGTGAAGGCAAGTGAGAGGAGCAAAGATGCAGATAGGGAAGCAGACAATACAGAACGATACCCTGTGCCGGTAAAGGGAAAGAAAGAGAAGATCACAGGGGATAAGGAGGTGTGATCCAGCAGAACCACCACTTTTGTGTGGATTTCTGAACTCCTCCAAACCCCTGGCCTCCACTGTCATGGACAATGCTCAATCAGTTGAGGATTCAGCGCACAATAAAATTTATGCATAGTGCAAAAATGTGTTAAATCCTTTCAATTGCTGTATAGATTTCTGCAGGCAGCAGATCATTCAGATAACGCCAACCTTTCCCCACTTTTGATTAAGCAGCAACTGGTTAATCAATTTTCAGCTTCCAAACTTGACAAGGAAAGGTTGGGATATGAGGATGAAAGAATTCCAAAGAAGCTTGTTCCTCCAAAATCGTGACAAGGGAGTGGGTCTGTTGAAGAAGTTTCAGTACCCTTATCATTGGGGGATGCTTTGCTGGTTTTAGCTGATGACATGCCAGAACTTGTAATTGATGATGATTATTTACAAACAAGTTGAAGAAGTTTCCGTACCCTTATCATTGGGGGATGCTTTGCTGGTTTTGGCTGATGACGCACCAGAACTGGTAATTGATGATGCTTATTTACAAACTATGGAAGGGAAACTTCAATTTCGAAATTTTTGATTTCACAAATGGCGAGAATCCTAAACCTAATATTGCCCTATTATGTTTACTAATAGCTGTTTGGCGCTTGACATCTTATAAAACCACTTTCACCTTCATTTTGAAGGGTTAATGTTAAACCATAGCAGCAAAAACCAAAAAACTAGCAAACCAAAAGAATTAAAGATTTTTTCAAAAAATGGGGAAATTTTGAAAAACTCGGATTTTGAAAAACATAGAAAAGGGAAAGAGAGAGAGAGAGAGAGAGAGAGAGAGAGAGAGAGAGAGAGACCCCTGCTGTTTTCTAAATCTGAAGGCATTTTAATAGCATAGAGATATGAGAGCAAATAAAAAATAGAGTTTAGCCCATGAATTGTGGAAAATAAAAGTTTTCATTAATGTTCATAACACTGATTATATCACATTGATTGGAAAATAGTTTACCAGCCTTTTGACAAACAGCCAAGGCAAATGCAATAAGAATTTTGTGTTCATAAACAGGGATGTATAAGATTGCAACCATATAATATTATAAACCACACTTTATTAACTGGTAAGATTGTTTTCTAACTGGTGACGATGCTTGAAAAGAAAAAACTTATTTCACATCATTTCTTTAAAGTCTCCCACAGTTTATTAACTGGTAATATTGTTTGATGGTACACATCTGGTTAGACAGTACACATTTTGCTATATTCAGCTTTAATTACAAACCAAAATGGATTTAGACTTTATAATCCTAAGTTTATGGTGAAACCTGCTATAACAGGCACAGATAAATTACTAAATACTAATTCCATAAGCCCTGCTTGACCAACTGAATGCAGTATGTACTGTGAAATGAAAAATGAACAAGACTATGAAGGAGCCAAAGTCTGAATTTGAGGTTTGAAGGAGTCGTCATTGAAACGTTAATTCATTGTTGCTGCTTCCAAATAAATGCAAACAAGGTAGAAACACAAATGAAAAAAATTGAGTAAACGTTAGAACCCTGTAACATATATTACAAGAATCGCAAAATGTGACAGCAACAACAAACAAGGGAAAACAAAAATTATAAAGCATAAGTTTTATTTGATAACTAGCCTTGAAACAGCTATTAAAAATTGAAATGGTGTTTCATCATTGAGCTCTCTCTCCCTCTAGACACCTTAAAGTGACACATTTCGTCTGTATCATCATTCATTATTTCTCATCAATCTATCCATCACTATTAATTAAATAGTTTTTAATTAAGCTATCACATCACCCTCATTAATTAAGTAATTTTTTATTTAATTTATTCATTATTTTCCATCACCCAACTTTTAATTATTTAATTAATTCTTCAATTTTCCTTATCCACCATCACTAAATAACTTTTAATTATTTAATTAATTCCTAAATTCCTCTCATCCACTTTAACTAAATAATTATTTATTTAATTTCACAAATTCTTTCATCCATATAATTAAATAATTTTTAATTGTTTAATTAACTCATGCATTCTTCTCATCCACCATAAATAATTTTAATTATTTCATTAGCTAATATTTCCTCTAAAATTAAATAAATTAATTTAATTTGTTTTTTATATCTTTAATTATTCTAAAAATAAATAAAAGTAATATTTTATTTATTTCTTAAATGTGTTCATGAATTAAATAAATTTATTTAATTAATTCTATTAATAGTCACATTAGTTTACTCTCACAAATTCTCACTTCACTCATCCATGCAGTCAATCATCTCATCCATGCAGCCAGTCATCTCATCTATGCAGTCAGTTAACTCATCCATGCAACCAATGAACTCATCATCCTGGCCTCTCATCTTGACACATGTTGATTGCACACTCATCATGATCTATCAATCAATCTCATCCATCAATCTTTCAAATCATCCTCCACCATTGATCAACTATCACGTGAAAGCTATAAATCTACCATCATACAAGCTATCAAACACTCCACCAATTTTGAGAAATCAAGCTATCACTACAACCATTTGCTATTACAGGTTATGCTTATATTGAAGAGCAATCCACAAATCCACACTTTTACAGCAAAATCAAATACAATGGAGTAAAGAACGGACACTTTGTGGAGGTCAATTATTTGGTTTATTGATTTGATTTCACTTTACTAATGCACATGCTCTCATTGAAGTAGTTATTGAATTATTAAATTGAGTTTTTATTGCATTCTCAGTTTCAGATTCAATAATTAATAAACTCACATTATGGCACACCCAGTGGGGCCCACATTCTTGAATTTACTGTTTTTATTAAGTTATTGGATTTTTAAGGTGATAGGTGCAAATCGATGCTTTTGTCCCCAGATTGGCACTTTTGTTTTGCAAAGCAGCACATTTGATTCATAGATTGGCACTTTTGTTTGAGGGTTTGACGCTTTTTACACATATATTGGCACTTTTGCTTTGTATATCGCTTTTGTCACGCAATTCAATACATCTGATTGTTGTTTGCAAGGTCCTAATGTCATTGATTAGATTTCAATTGTTATTGCCTATTGATTATTATTTGTTGGAGATCTAACAATCTACTATTTTCAACTAACCTCTGCATTGTTTTCTAGGCTAATCATTATTTTTGCAAGGTTTTTACATTATGTTTCCAGACTATCTTGTGGTTGCAAGTATAGATTGGTAGATCGGCACTTTTGCAGACAAAGTGGCGCATCTGACAGGCAAATCAGTGCATCTGAAGTACAGAACGACACTTTTGGCAGGTAAATCAGCACTTTTTTCAGGCATCTATGCACTTTTGTCTACTAATTTAACACATCTATTAATTATTTCTGCACTTTTGACTGTCAATTGAATTTTATTTTTTGCTGACATTTGTGTGATCTTGGGAACTAAGTGGTGCAGCTTGGCAATCGCTAGGAGAAAGACTTTGTTTTGGAGACTACTAACATTATTTAATGCAGGATGCTTGGCAAAGAAATGTATTTTATTTACTAATTTAATTGCACACTTCATTTTGGGTTTTTGTGTAAATTTTAGGGTGTGTATACCCTCCATGCACACTGTGCGAGCCTTGAGATCAAAAACACTTTTAGTTTACTTATTTGTTCCATGTTTACCTAAGGTTGAGCTAGCTTGTGTATGCTCTTCCCTTGCACTTCATGCAAGCCTACAGATCAAAAGCACTAGTTTCAATCTTTCCTATTAAGGGGTCTGCTTGGGGATTTCATCAACCCAAAGTCGACCTCAACCACGTTTTTAGGTGGGGTACATAAAAGGGGGGAGAGAAAAAGCTATACCTCAAGAGTGAGCAATCGTCCTATCTGGCTAAGCCTCAAGCCGCGAGACCCTCAATCCACCAAAACTTGTTTGGTGAAGAGTGTTGGTGTAATTAAATGTCTTGTACCTTGTCCTAGGTCATAATTACACCTTAGTTAAGTTTACCTAGGGACCACATAGGAGGTTGTTGGAGATTTTCCACCTTTGGTGGACTTGACATGTCATTACCTCATCACTTCCACCTTTTGTGGAGATTATCACATTATCCCTTCCCACTTTAGGTGGAGTGATAACTTTTCCTTGTTGTCTCATGTCATAAGATTACAACACTTGTCATAATCTTATGCCCTTCTATGTTCTCACCTTGGCTATATAACCAAGGGGTCTCCTATGTACATTGTATTAGTATTGCATCTCATATTATTGACATTGAATACAGTTTATTCTTGTCATATTCTATCTCTCTTTTGTGCTTTCTATTAGGCCTCCAGATTTTGGGTGGCTACCTTCATAGCCAATTCTTACATGGTATTAGGTGCTGTTTTTTTTGAAAGTGCATGGTTTTTCGTGTACTTCTTGAATCTGCAATCAGTTTGAAGCGATCTTGAGTGGATTTTGTACTTTCAGCATATGGTCTTTTTTGACCTATTTGGCACTTGTAATGCTTAGATCTGAATTTAGGTCTTCTCTTCTTTTTTCTAGCCTATTATCAGCCTATTTATTGGAAAGTTGTAAATCAAAAATCATAAGCCCACTTAGCCAAGTTGCAAGTGGCCTATTGTACACGCACTACATTATAAAGTGCCAAAATCATCTATTTGTGGTGGGTTACTTTGATTGAGTGATTTTGGGGGGGTGTATCTTGTGTGATTGTTCCTATTTTCTCTTTTGTGCTCTTGAATTCCATCATGGGTTCATCTAAAGTTCCACTCTTAACTGCACATAATTATGGTAAATGGAAAGTACGTGCATGGAGTAAACTAATGGAAAAAGGTTTAATTTACTACATTGATGGAACCATAACTGCACCTTCAGATCCTAAGGCAGATCCAATTGCATATATGGATTGGCTCACTAAAACTTCTATGGCATTGGGTACACTAAAAAAGTTCATTTCAGATGATCTCATTTTTCATGTTGTTAAATGTAATACAGCCAAGGAAGCTTGGGATAAGCTTGCTGCTTTGTATGGCAAGGTTGATAAGGTTAAGGGATACAAACTTGAGCATGATCTCTTAAGCCTTGATCCCAAGGATTTTGATACAATTCAAGATTATGTCACTAAGGCAACTGAACTACGAGCACAACTAAAAGATTGTGGTATTGAAAAAGAGGATGATCAATTGGTCTTCAACTTTTTGGATAAACTTCCAGTTGAGTATGCAGCCTTTGTTTCAAGTTTTCAGACTCAAAGATTGACAATTAGTAACTTCACAACACCATCTTTTGAGGCTCTCACAGATCTTTTGATTCTTGAGCAAAATAAGTTGATGAAAATGGGTATTCTCAAGTCTTCAACTTCAAGAGCATTGGTGGTCAATCATGGAAACAATAAGCAAAGGAAAGGAAAGGACCAAAAGCAATCTTCACCAAAGCCACAAGGAGAGAACAAACAATCCACTCCTCCACAACAAATCTCATCATCATCGTCTTCTTCAAAGAAGTACAACTATTCAAACAAGAGGGAGCAACCAACATGTGCATATTGCAAAAGGATTGGTCATGATGAGCATCGTTGTCATGTTAAGCAAATTGATGAGTTGAAACATATCCTTAAGAAGAACAACATCAACTTGCCAGCTGCATATCAAGAGAAGGACTCATCTCCTTCCTCTTCTTCTAAGGGAAAAGGAACAACTCTCATGGCAACAACATCAAGCTCATCTCCTTCTTCTTCTTCATCTCAACATGAGAAACATAAGGGGCAAGCATTTCTTGTAGTTGCAAATTCCAATACAGATCAGTGGATCCTTGATTCAGGAGCTTCACATCATATGACTTCGTCCAAGGATATGTTCTCTTCATTTGATTCTTGTTCATCACCAACCATTTTGATGGCCAACAACACTTCTTTGGCAGTTTGTGGGAAGGGTTCTATTGATGTTGAAGGTGGAGCATTTAATGATGTTCTATGTGTGCCTACTTTGTCAAGGAACATCCTTTCCATCTATCAGATTACACATAGTGGTACAGGAATGAGTGTAGAGTTCACACCAGATTCTGTTATTGTTCGGGATTTGCGTAGCAAGGCTCTTGTTGTAGTTGGGGAGGTTGATAATCGTTCTCGGTTCTACACCTTCTCATATTTTGCTCCTATTGATGATTCAGTTCACCCTAGTGTGGACCAACTTGATGAGATCGAGTATGGTTACTTGAATCTTGGAGTGCTCTCTACTCCTGAGGTTCTTGAACCTATTGTTGATACTCCATCTCCTACATTGACTGATGTACCTGATGATACTTGTGTTCTGATAGTTTCAGTGCCTTGTGATTCAGTGCAACAGTGCATACCTTGTCTTCCAACAACAGCTTCATGGGATGACTACTTGGTAGACATTGGCAGTTTGTTTGTGGAGTCCTACATTGCAGACTTGGGAGACACATATGATTACTTACATCTTCTCTTTGATGAAGGTGATTCTTCTTCAGTTGTTGTGAGGGAACACTCTGACCCTCCTCTACATGATCAGTCTTTCGAGGTTGATGTGATTGTGGATGCATCTTTACAGCAATTGGTGGAGGCCACTTTCTCTTTTGAGGAGACATCGTCTTTGGATTATGTTCTACCTTCATCCTTGCTAGATCTTGAGTTGTCTTTTTCAGTGGATCAGGGTGTTGTTGCAAAGGGGTTCTCACAGGTTCCAGGAAGTGACTACACTATTGCAGCTTCACATGGTTTGGGGAAGGCATCTTTCAGCATCAACACAAGGACATTTGAGCAGATTTCATAGACTTCTTACATTTTGAGGGTTCTTCCTTCTTCACTTGTGGATTGGGGAGACTTTATTCATGCACCTTTGGTATTGTTTCTTCCTAAGGGGAGGAACGTTGTTCGACAGTCTTGGAGCAGCTTCTTCATTCCTTCTCGAGCATCTTCCATGGGTGATCATTGTACATTGAGGGGGGGCTACCTTGTCTCTCTTCTTCTCTTGTATGGGGGGGACTTTTTCCTCACATGGGGTTTTTTCCTTCTCATGCTATGTTCATAGCTTTTTATATCTCATCTCTCTTTTGGGGGGTAGTTTTTTCCCACTAGGTTTTTCTATCTTTACTCCACTTGTGAGAGATTTCATTGCATTTGTACATGGGTACCTAACATGGCCTCTGGACCCATCTTGCATTGTTTGCATTTGTCTACATTCTCCTAAGTTGCACTTAAGGTGTTGGTGTAATTAAATGTCTTGTACCTTGTCCTAGGTCATGATTACACCTTAGTTAAGTTTACTTAGGGACCACATAGGAGGTTGTTGGAGATTTTCCACCTTTGGTGGACTTGACATGTCATTACCTCATCACTTCCACCTTTTGTGGACATATCATGTGATTATCTCTCCACCTTTTGTGGAGATTATCACATTATCCCTTCCCACTTTAGGTGGAGTGATAACTTTTCCTTGTTGTCTCATGTCATAAGATTACGACACTTGTCATAATCTTATGCCCTTCTATGTTCTCACCTTGGCTATATAACCAAGGGGTCTCCTATGTACATTGTATCAGTATTGCATCTCATATTATTGACATTGAATACAGTTTATTCTTGTCATATTCTATCTCTCTTTTGTGCTTTCTATTAGGCCTCTAGATCTTGGGTGGCTACCTTCATAGCCAATTCTTACAAAGAGGATAGGAGAGACCCTCCTAGACTCAAGCATTTGTAGACAAGCTCTCAATTCACAGATACCACTACAAAATGTGTTTTTAGCAAGCCAAAGACCATCGGTCGTTAATCTAGTGTGGTGCAAGGTACGGTATCATGCCTGAAGCTATTATAAGCAAGCATCTAAACTATTAGTGCAAGCCCATAGTTAGTGAATTTATTTTCATTCCCTCACAAGGAATGAACTATACATTGACTCTATTGACCCCTAGCGGCCTGGTTAAAGCAAAGCCCCTACCTATATAGTGGGAGCCATTGTCTAATTAGGATTCCTTTAGTCCCTTTCAATATGTTCCAACAGTTGATTTGAACTATTCCATAGGAAGAGAACATGACCACCTTGGGATGCGTCTAATCAATTTATGCAATGTTGCTTCACAATCAATCATACTTAGAAAGCACAAATCTTGGAACGAGCTATGCACGCGTTTCCAATCCCGATAGGGCCCTACAAGGCAAGATTACTAAAAAAACTCCTACCTAGGTCTTACCCTGAGAATATTAGCCCCATCCCTCCTCCCCGCCCCACCTATCCCCAAACATGTTGGGGGAGTGGGAGGAAGATCTATAAGGTAGGGGGCTCAATTTTCAAAGTGATCGTCTTCCCTTTACTCGAGAAGGTAGTAATGTCAACCTCTTAAAATAGAGAGGACCAATGTAGCGCCCTATACCATGATAACTAGGAAAAGAAAGGCTCATTTATGGAGTTGGATTTGATACCTCTATTATCAACACTTTTGAAACTTGAACATCACTATTGCCTAAAGAAACTACAAGTGAAGCTCTTAATTTGAAGTATTCCTCTACGTGGTTCTCGCGCTTTTGGGCATAGGGATAGCCTATCACTTTCAACTACTCAGGTGTTCTATCTCTGTTTCAAACTCCTCATGGATCGAACATATTTCGTCCAAGTATGGGTAGGCCATCCATCAACAAAGGTATATCCTTTCTTCTCTATGCCAAGTCCTTAGAGGCAAAGCTTCGCTTGTTCAAGGGTGTCAAAAATGTGATACTTACTGGTAAGCTTATCTACCCTCAAGATCATGGGGATTCAAGGTCTCTCTAGGGGTGGGTGGGAAGTAATAGTTTCAAAAGGCAATAGGCTCTTGACAAGACTCAACTACCTCTTCCTCCCCATCCCACCCCAAGAGGTCTAACCTAAGCATGTTATGTATAGAATCTTGTCTGGTGTTTTGTTCAATTTTCTCTTGCATTCCAAAAGCCCTGGATTAAAAACAAGTTTTGTAATTCATTTTGACCCATCCCTACCCCAAGGTGGGGTAGGAGGAGGACATAAAGCCCATCCCACACAAGTAGTGAGAATAGAGCTTAAGTTTCCATCATTATTGCATATACATACATACAAATTGGAAGGTGTCAGTTGGAGATTTTCTCTTGCATTCCAAAAGCCCTGGATTAAAAACAAGTTTTGTAACTCATTTTGACCCATCCCTACCCCAAGGTGGGTAGGAGGAGGACATAAAGCCCACCCCACACAAGTAGCGAGAATAGAGCTTAAGTTTCCATCATTATTGCATATACATACGTACAAATTGGAAGGTGTCAGTTGGAACCTCAAGGACTCATTGAATGAAATGCTAATCTTCGAGTGGGGAGGAATTATAGTTCCTTGAGGGCAAGAAAACAACTATTTCTGATTAGGGTCGCCCACCCAACTAATTCCTCCAATATAATGTATTGATCCACACTTGGCTATGATAAGAAGAACTATCCACTCCACAAGATGAACGGAGGCCCTAGGTTGAGGCTATCCCTCTAGGTATGACAAAAAAGGAGACATCTTCCCCCTTACTCCTCATTCAACTCTCTGGGATATAGATTCCAGCTCATTAGGTCTTGAAGCCTACCAATACAATTCCCCCTCACCTCAGATTCAAGTTCCTACTTAGAGATCAATCGTGTGTGGGGTTCCCACTTGGAGAGTATCTTTTGTATCCCCGCACTCTAGGATCGACTGACTTGAAGCTTACATCAAGCAAGAGGGCTTAGTAGACAAATCATCGAGATGGTTCAACATTTGCCTTAAAACAGTAAAGCAATCAATCTATTCTCCCTTGATTCAATTAATCCACTTTCAATGAGTTAATATGTTGATTTTGTGTGGGTTATTCATCATGTATTCCAAAGTGTGGGTTAAGCTTATTAACCGTAGTTTGTTCACTCTTTACCACAACTAGGTTATATACATCTTAATAATCAACAAATAATTTCATTTAGGCTCATGATTCATAAATATGTGCCTCTACTTTCTCTACTTCCTTCAAAATGAAATTAATATTATATACAGATTAAAAAAGAAATGAATAAAATTTGATTAGAGATGATAAAGCAAACTCATTATTAAATACAACAAAGAAAAAGGTGCATCTTTATATAAGATCACTCTGATACAACAAAGAACACAAGTTACTACATACCTTATAGATTTGATAATATTAAATTATTCTAGACTACCAAAACCATGATAAAACAACCCATATTCTTAAATAACTTTCTAAAGGCATTAATACATTTTGTGAGGGGCCCTTCTTCCCAACTCAATTCAACACCCAATACAAAACCTCAATCGAACCACTAATTCCCTTTGCCACATTGAGGACACAATCCCACATCCCATAGTATTCTCGACTCCTTTGGAGTAGATCATGCCCCAAAGAGTCGCTATAAACACCCAAGTTTCGCACCACGATGCAGACTGGAGGCTTTTGCCCAATATTCCACTCATCAAGATCATAGATGATGATCTTGTCGCATACCCATAATTCCAAGAACCATTTCAACCTCTCTTTGAAGAGAGGAATTGAACATTAGGAGAAGACGATTTTAACCAACATGTAACATGATACTCCCCACTTCCTCCCATATCAAGAGGTCTTTGGATTACTCTCTCTCCCCTCCAAAGCTCACGACTCCACTATTGCAGCCCCCTGCTCTCCCTCTTTCTTGGCTCCGCATATTCCTTTTCCACCCGCTCTGTTGGGTGTATTTTCTTCTTCACCCACAATTGTAGTCATTGCTTCCCTCACCTTGAAATCTAGAATCCTAATTCCCGATTTCAACACATCCCCGACAATTTTATCAACTCCTTTGGAGCAAATCATGCCCTAAAGAGTCACTATGAACACCCAAATTTTGCACCACGATGCAAACCCAAGGCTTCTCCACGATATTCTACTCGTTGAGATCATAAATGATGTTCTCGCCGCATACCAATAATTCCAAGAACCATTTCAACCTCCCTTTAAAGAGAGGAATCGAACATCGAGAGAAGACAATTTTAACCTACACGTAACATGATACTCCCCTCTTCCTCCCCTATCAAGAGCTCTGAGGGTTACTCTCTCCCCCCTCTGAAGCTCACAACTCCACTATTGCAGCCCCCTCCTCTCCCTCTTTCTTGGCTCCGCACATTCCATTTCCACTCACTCTTTCAAGAGAATTTTCTTCTACCTCCACAGTTGTAGTCGTTGCTTCCCTCACCTTGAAATCTAGAATCCTAATTCTCGATTTCAACACATCCCCGATAGACGGAGAGGAAGAAACGGGGGGGACTTAGATTATGGTCATGCCTAACTCTTCGAGAGGAACAAAAAACGTATTTTCACATGTTTTAGGACTGAAATAAAGAGTGCCATGGTGAAGGGGAGTGAGATGTGGGATGCAGCAAATAGCCAAGAGGTGAATGTGTAATAGATGGATTGAGAGTTTTACTTTATAGCAAGCATAGCCAAGGTGAGATGCTAAATGTGGAACGAACCCACTGTGGGGATGGGTGGGTGGTATAGTTGGCTTGGTAAATAAGAATATCTAGTAATAGTAGTCAATAGCAATAGTCAATATCAACTACAATGGCATGCAGGGCCAACCCGACATGCATTGCCTTTTTTACCTTTATGAACTATAAAACTCTAAAGAGATTCCTCCTAGACCTTTACATTTTCTCAAAATATGAGATGGAATCGATATTGATTGGTGGGAAGGAATCAATACCTATTCCAAGAAGAAATTGGTATTGGTGGTGAGAATGGATCAGTACATATTTCGAGAGGGAAGAGTGGGAGGAAAGGAACTAAATTGATTGAAATTGATTGACGAAACTAAAGAAAGAATAGTTCAATTTAGTCCCATCAATCAATTCAATTCCTTTCCTCCCACTTTTCCCTCTCAAAATAGGTACAAATCCCTTCCCACCCACCAATACCTATTACGGATTCCTCTCTAAAATACATATTGATTCCTTCCCACCAATCAATATCTATTCCATCCTATATCTGAGAAAATGTGAAGGTCTAGGAGGAATCTCTTCAGATTTTTACATTTTAGAGATGAAAAGAAGGCAATGCATGTCAAACTGAATCTTCATGCCACTGTCATTGATACTAACTATTGTTATTGACTAAATATTCTTCTTTCCCAAGCCGACTATACCACCCACCCATCCCCACAACGGGTCCATTCCAAATTTAGAATCCCACCTTGGCTACACTCGCTATAAAGTAAAGCTCTTGATCAATCTGTTACACATTCACCTCTCGGCTATTTGCTACACCCCACATCTCACTCCCCTTTACCATTTCCTAAATGTGCACTTTTGTTCCTCCCAAGGAGTTAGGCATGACCACAGTCCACACCCCCCATGTTTCTTCCCCTCCATCAATTGGGGACACTCTAAAACCAAGAATTAGGATTGTAGATTTCAAGATGAGGGAAACAACAGCTACAACCATGAGGAAAGAAGAAAAGGAACGGGCAGAGCCAATAAAGATGGAGAAGAGGACGATGCAATAGTGGAGGTACGAGCTTCAGAGGAGAGAGAAACCCGCAGTCCTCTCAACAAGAAAGGAAGAGGGGAGTATTGTGTTACATGCTAGTTAAAATTGTCTTCTCCCAACATTCAATTCCTCCCCTCAAAAAATTGTTGAAGTGGTTTTTGGAATTATTGGTATGCAAAGAGATCATAATTTATTATGTCAATAGATCGAATGTTGAGAAGTGTCGAATCTACGTCGCAATGTGAAACTCGAGTGTTCATGGTGGCTCTTCTTCAAGGCATGATCCAAAGGTTTCCCGATTGTTGCACCGAAGATATTAGATAACAACATTATGGGAGTGGGATCGTGTCATCGACACAACGAAGGGAATTAGAGGTTCGACCGAGGTTTTGCACTAGGTGTTGAATTGAGTTGGGAAGAAGGGCCCCTCATGGAATGTATTAATGTCTTTATAAAGTTATATAGGTTGTTTCATCGTGGTTCTAGTAGTTTAGAATAATTTAGTATTATCAAATTTGTAAGGTATGTAGTAACTTGTGTTCCCCACTGTATCAGAGCGATCTTATATAAAATGCACTTTTTCTCTAATGTATTTAATAATATGAGTTTATTTTATTCTCTTTGATCAAACCCTTATTCTTTTCGATTTTAATCTGTATATAATATTAATTTCATTTCAAAGTAGAGCATGTAGAGGCGCATATTTATGCATTATGAACCTAAAGGAAATTGTTTGTTGATTATTAAAACGTATATAACCTGATTGTGGTAAAGAGCAAACGAACTACAATTAATAAGCCTAACCCACCCTTTGGAATACGTGATGAATGGCCCACACGGAATCAACAAATTAACTGATTGATATCGGATTGACTAAATCAAGAGAGAATAGATTGATTGCTCTACTAGTTTAAGACAGATGTTGAAACATCTCAACGATTTGTCTACTAAGCCCTTCAGCTTAACGTGAGTAAGCTCCAATTCAACTGATCCTAGATACAAAAGGTACTCTCCAAGTGGGAACCTAAATCCGAGGTGGGGGTGAATTGTATTGGCAAGCTTCAAGACCTAGCAAACTAGAATCTATTTCCCAAAGAGTTGAACAAGGAGTAAGAGGTAGAGATCTCCTTTTTTAGCATACCCAAAGAGATAGCCACAACCCAAGGACTCGTGTTCATCTCGTAGAGTTGATAGTTCTTCTTATTATAGCCAAATGTGGATCAATCCATTATAGATAGAAAGTCCTTTTGGAAAACCCTATACATAGAAAGAAAGAAAATCGAATAAAAGATGGATTTTGGACAAAGATTTTAATGTAATTTTATATCCTAATGACAAAGGGGATCAATTGTATCAAATAGGGCTTCACTAGTTTTCAACTCTTTTGAAGTGAATGGGGATTGTGGGATATTGAACCAAGAAGTAACAACTTCACATGGCCCAACATGACTAGAAGAAAGCCTTTGTTGCAAAGAGACTTGACAAGTTCCATGTCGACGACAACTGGGTATGAGATGGAAGAAGATTAGAATTTGATACCCTTATGAAGGCACAATCAAATCATTGGCCAAGTACTTTAAGTATCCAAGTTGAAAAGAAGCTAGTGAGAGATCCTTTCAAGTTTCTAAAGATGTTGACCCAACATGAAGATTTTAAAGTAAGACTAAAAGTCTAGTGTGCAAGGAAAGGGGAGGGCTTGAAGGTACAAACCAACTCAAAAGCTGAAATATGTTAAGCAATAGAATCGAACAAAAGCCACTTTAAAAACTTTTTTAAAAAGAACAAAAGCTCTCAAGAGAAATGAAAATTATCCTAGCGAATATCTGAAAACAAGGACTAAACATTTCGAAAAAAGAAGAATTGAAAGAGGAAATACATAAAATCTTAAGGATGGAGGAAACTTTTTGAAGTAGAAAATTCAACTAAAGTGATTGAAACACAATTCTCGCATCTATCAACTATCAACAAGTGCCATAGAAACTAAATAAGGTATATCATTCCCCCAAGAAAAGATAAATGGAGGATAATGGAGAAATCAAGGCTGATGTGGAAATTGGCACAATTGGTGGACAAGGAAAGTGGAGTGCTCTAAAAGGTATAAACTGACTCAAAAAAAATGAAATATGTTAAGAAACACACCAAAGAATGGAACAAGAGCCACTTTATAAACATTTTTGAGAAAATAAATAAGCTTTCAATGCAAATGGAAATTATCCAAGACAGTATCGTAAAAGGAGGATTGAAAGAACATTCCAAAAGAAGAGAAATTGAAGAAGATAGAAGAAATACAAAAAAAGCTTTCAAAAGATAAAAGTAAAGTGGCTCAAGAAAGGTGATAGAAACACAAAAGCTTTCCATCTATTAATTCAAAACCAATTAAAGTAATCATTCCCCCAATAAACAATAAAGTGGGGGACAACAAAGAAATCAAGGCTGATGTAGAACAATATTTTAAGAATTTGTTAATGGATGAAGCAATTGACAAGATTGGTGCTCAAGAGGAACTACTCGGGCGAGTACCCCTATTTATCTCAAAAGTAGATAATGCTATTGATTCTAATTAAGGAAATCTCCCAAGTAGAAACTGTTAAGAGTAATCATGCATTAGCTAATAGTTAATTGCTCTTTAATTGATTATTAGTCTAATTTATTCTCATTCACTTAAGCTAAACTTAGGAGTTTTTTATTCAATTAACTAAGTGCTTTTCTATTAACTAAAGTGAGCAATTACTAGGGTTGCTCCTATATAGCACTCAACCCTCATTGTAATTATCTCTTGAGTTTTCATATCTTTTTGAGAGTCTCTTGCTTTTGTAGCTTTTTCTTGTTGAGGAATATACCATATATTGTTTGCAAATCTCTTGCATGGAAGGTGTCTTTGTTCGTTATTTGATCCTATGGCTCGTGGTTTTGTGGTTTTTCACAATTCTAGCAAAAACACAAGAAGAGATTTTTGACTAGGAGGGAAAAAAGCACCTCAACCAAAAGGTTTCTAAGCAAATGGTTTTCAAAAAATGGCATATCAAAGGGGAAGATGTATCAAGGGAAGTGGAGTGTAGAAAGAAGTAGTTTTTTAAGAACTGAAGCAACCCTTTTACTACCTTGATCTTGAAATCAAGTGAAGAAAATTATTGGAAAGCATTCAAGTCTATTTTCCTATGTAATACTATATATATAATTGTAAATAAAATAATGGAAATAGATTGAAAGGCCTACCTACCAAACATTACAATTGAAGAACAAGGAGGATTTGTAAAAGAAGGCAAATCCAAGATGGGATTTTAATTACTCGAGGATCTCGTAGTGCAATTTTTGGACTCCAATTCAAAATTGGTTTCATATTCCACATGTGCATATCTGACAAGGAGGGTTTCTATTGGGAAAAGCAATCATATCTATTGAGCAAATCCATGGCCTACTTCCTTGATGCAGCTTGTGATTTCTCATAAGGAATATTGCAAGCAAATATGTTGAAGCAATTCGCACCATTAACTAATCATATTGGATGGTTGGCAAGATCCAAAAGGAGTTTTCATCTTATCGCATGGCAGACTCCAACCAACCATAGATCTTCCTCATCAAATGGCTAGTAAAGTTTACAAATGATCACAAAGGAAACAATGAAGGGCCTCCAACCATTAATTGAATGAGCATTGACATGCCAAGGTGGGCTTGTGAAGTGGAAACATAAGAAGAGCAATTATGGACCCAAAATTCCATTAGGGAAATTTAAAATCTCATCTCACATCTACACAACCAAGGCCTTGACGTCTAGAGAAGCATGTGTCCTAGTGGACCCAAGGTGACTATATTGCCCACAGTTATCGATGGTTTGCATTCATGGTCAAAGTTTCAAGTTCAAAATGCCCAATTTTCCTAGACTCAATATCTTATATAGTTGATCTTAGTGGACCTTCTAGTTGCATGGGTTAGTGCAACCGATATCAAGAGACTCCTCGAAACCTAAGAAACATTATGCACCAATTCCATTCAGATTTTGAGTCTTGATTTATTCCTAATATGCATGGCTTTGAGCAAATGAGTTGTCAATTTAGGACTCAAACGAGCAAGAGGCAAGCATGTGGCACATCCCAATTAGTGCACAATGGATTATTATTGGTCCATTGAACCAATCGGCAACCATCAAAGGAATCTACCTACGCAATGTCAACAATGTTACACCCAATTACATGGTGTGGCATTTTGGTGAGCCCATTGTATTTGATTGGCTAGCAAAGAACAATAAAAAGCAAAAACTATGTCTTACCACACACTCCAAATGTTAGATCAAGGGCTAGTAGGGCATTTGCTAGCCATTCAATTAGTCTTGATCAATAGCCCACGATCTCTACGAGCATAAGCAAGATTTAAACAAAGAAAGGAACAATGGAAATGCAAGTGCAAGCTGGTGGGTCAAGTTTTAATGGTATCCACAAAGCACAATATGGAGCATGGCAAAATCTACAAAAGGAAAATCAAATTATATGGAATTGCCTATCATGTGTTGTATGCATAAGGATGAAGCTAGGAAACAATAAAAGATGGCAGAGCCTATGTTGTGTGTGGAGAACAAGATAGAGTCAAGTCCTTTCGGCATGGGCAACATTCTTGAAATAAATGTGGCTCCAAGAGCTACCAAAGATTAGGTGTTGTAGGACAATTGTTTGTTCCCATGTTCCTACATAATCCACTTCAATGTGGATTTTTCTACACCTACACAACAAGATCAAATCCAATTGAGCATCCATTTATCTACAAAATTCAATGTCTATGAGAGGTTGTTACAATAATTTAATAGAAAATGCCACACTTTGTTATAGGACTCTGATATGTGTCCTAGGCATGATGGCTAATCTTCCTATCCAAATTTGTCAAAGGTCGAGGCATTCATTATTGTTCCGACTTCTTCCTTTCTCTCTTCTTTTTTCTTCAATGGGCTATAAATTGCATGGGCTCTAATGAGCAAGAGGAAGGATTTTTTGGGCAAAGCCCTACTATTTTGCAATTTTGAGCCTAAGGGTAGATGTATTTCTTTTCCTCCGGACCTCTAATAGCTAACACAACTATATAATATATTCTTTCCTTTTGTGTTTTTAAGATTGTTTACTCTAGTAACTTAAGTGCCTTGTTTTCTATGTTTATTGGTTTTGATTAGAAATCTTCTTTGCATTTTCCATATACATTCAAGTAGCCTTGATCTTTGTGTCCAAGATTTGCTAGTCCATTGCAAGTTGTTTCTAACCTTGTGCATGCTAATGATCATACAAATATTGTTCCTTACTTTTCATTGTTGCATATGTGTCTCTCCATCCCTATCAACTATTAAGTCATGGGTTACAAACCCTATGACATGAAAAACTTGTCTTAGTCATGGTACATTGTCCCTATAGATGAGGATTTATTTTTATGCATTTCTCTCTTCTCCCTTTTCTTCTACAAAGTGCATAGAGAGCTCATTTCATATATCAAAAGGAGTCAGCCTTCCAATCTCGAAGTTCATCTTGTGTCTTGAGCCCCACATTCACGAGCTTCCTATTGTACTCTATGCATAGCAAGGGTATAGAGCACACCTAGCTTATGCATCAAGTGGCTGCAATATCTAAGTTAACAATTTCTAGCACACCCAATGGAATGAATCCAAGGCTTCCACTTTTTGATTCGTTCTACAAAAGTAAGTTCTCAATTTTCAAGAGTATGCATCATCCATCTAACAATTCCGTTGGTCATAAAACCCCTTCCCATCATTTTTGCAGACCATGTCTAGCCCACATCTCTATGTCTGTCTTGATATACAACTGAACATAAGAGCAAATCCAAGAAATTTGCCATTGTAACCTGGGATTTTAGTGTTCCTTTGCAACTGCTACAGCAAATGTATCCTATTCCACAAGTTGCTTTGAGAGGACTCCTTAATTCTTATGGAGATAGCTTAGTGCCCCTTGCTGTTCACATGCAAGATCTGATAAATTTGTGAAAGATTCATGTATCACAGCTGAAGATTTGTTTCAAGGTTTGGCATCTGCATCCATCACAAGCCAGGAGCAGCTAGGAGATTCGTTGCACAAGCAGTACAAGGAGAAGGAAGACAGCTTTTATTTGATAGAGCATCTCACCACCATAATGAGAGCTCCAATGGAGTCCATGGACAATTTCAATTCCAGATCAAAGAAGACTTGGGAGAGTATACCCACAAAGATGCGCATTCCCCTCTAGACCATGTCTCGATATACAACTGAACATAATGCCATTGTAACCTGGGATTCTGGTCTTCCTTTGCAACTGCTGCAACAAATGGATCCTATTCCACAATTTACTTTGAGAGCACTCCTTAATTCTTATAGAGATAGCTTAGTGCTCCTTTCTGTTCACAAGCAAGACATGATAAATTTGTGCAAGATTCATGGTATCACAGCTGAAGATGTTGCCCTCAAATTACTGGCTATATCTCTCAAGGGCAAAGCTCTAGACTAGTTTCAAGGTTTGGCGTCTGCATCCATCACAAGCCAGGACCAGCTAGGAGATTTGTTGCACAAATAGTACAAGGAGAAGGCAGACAGCTTCTGTTTGATAGACCATCTCACCACCATAATGAGAGCCTCAATGGTGTCCATGGACAATTTCAACTCCAGATCAAAGAAGACTTAGGAGAGTATACCCACAAAGATGCACATTTCCCTCTAGGTTTTCCTTTTCTCTATCATTTCAAAGCTCTCGACTTTGAAGTAGCTTTGATGATTAAAACGTTGAGTGGAAGAACCCTCCCACAAGACTCTAATATTGCTGTCCAAGCTAAGCAGGATCTTATTTTAGCTACAAAAATAGCTCCTGTGCCTGTGTCCTCATTGCTCCCTCTGCCCTGTGTTTCCTATCCAACTGTCCAATGTAACATCATGCAAATCTTTTGACCCAAATGAGATGGCTAAGGTAAATAGTCTTGTTTCAGAAATTTCTAACAAGATGACAGCTTTTAAAATACAGCTTACACCCTAGCATTCCTTTAGGCTCCCTGTTGTCCCAAAGCCAAAGCCTAATCCAGAAAGTTTCCATATTTCCCAGCAAATGCAGCACATTCAGTTCAATATGTGTTCCCCTCAAGCCCCATTAAGCTCTAAAGTTGAAAATCAGAATTTTATGATGCAAAACAAAGCCTTCTTCATAAGTGATGAATGTGTAAACTACTGACATTTTATGTCATCAAAATGAGGAAAAGGGGGAAAACGTTGCTATTGTTGCAGCAGATCAGGTTTTTTCTTTGCCTGCAGAAGATGAATTTTGGCTGCAATGATGGATGAATGCTCATATGTAGATGAAGAGTCTCTATCTCCTTTCAAGGAATAAAATTCAAAATTGGCAGAAAATTCCTAAGTGTCCTGTGGAAGAAGACACTGTGTACTCATTCAAGGGGCTGCCTTGATTTATTGAAGAAGATTGCTGCAGTGTGGATGAGACAGAGCAAAACAAAGACCTATTTTCTGTTTTTCAAGAAAGGTATAACCTTGTTGTGGAAGAATATGTAGTCTTGGAGCACAGTTCAGGCTATGATCTACCACATATTTCAAAGGATGAGAAAATGCATGTAGAATCTGGTAATTGTAGCACTAAGAAATCCCTCCTTCAAGATATAAGCCTGGTTTTCTGTATCCATGGAGGTGTCCCAGTGAGACTCTCAACCATTTTGAGGAGTGTAGTCTAGTGCAAGCTAATTTTTGGCTTTCCCTAAAACAATGAGATTGAAGAACAGCACAAAGAAGATGCAACCAGCAGTATCTAGTTGCCAAGCGTGCTTATCTTGGAGTGTGAGCAAGAGCCTCTAATTTCCATAAATCTTATCAAGCCTCTACCTGTGTCAAATCAGTAATTAGGATATGAGGAGAGGCAGGGCAAACCAAGCATTCAATCAACAGAACATCAGAAAGCAAAGAGGTATAAATTAATGTTGTTTTTCCTCATGCATTTTGTTTGGGCAATGACCATTGCAAAGCTAATCCTATGGAACATGTTGACAAGAAAAGGCAGCTAACATGTTGACAAGAAAAGGCAGCTATTTTTCCCTGTCTGTCGATGGGTTTGTTCAGTAGGCTGCTCTGAATTTTGTTTCAATTCTGGTTAACTAATAAGTGCCTAGCAGCAATAGGTTTTTGTGTATTCAATAAGGTGTTTGCAGAAGTTCTGTTTTGTTGCAACCATGGCAGTGTTTCAGCCCTTCCAAATTTATATTCAATACAGAATTTGAGAGAGGAAGTGCAGATTTGGCATGCAGCCATGTTTCTAAGTTCACTCTTTCCTTTCTCTGCTTGACTGCTGCCCAATGCATTATAGGTTGATGCTCTTGCTTCTAGGTTCATTCTTTCCTGCAACTGGAAAAGCCCATGTGAGTCACCAAGACCTGCAGTACAAATTTTGCATTCCAATTCACACTTTGGTTTCATATTCAGCATGTGCACATCTGGGAAGGAGAGTTTCTATAGGAGGTGCAGTCATGTCCATTGGGCAAGTCCTCAGCCTGTTTCAAAGATCCAGCTCAGCATTTCTTACAAGGCAGTACCACAAGCAAAAGGGTTAAAGCAGTCCATGCCATCAATTAATCATAATCAAGTGATTGGCAGGAGCCAAATTGAGTTTTCAGCTTACCACAAAGTGGAATTTCGCCAACCATAAATCTTCCTCATCAAACAGTTAGTAGAGTCTCCAGACACTCACGAAGAAAAAGATGAAGGGGCTCCTGCCATTCGTTGAATAAGTGTTGATATGGCAAGAAGGGCCCATGGGGTGGAAAACATAAAATATGGGCACCAACGGACCCAAAATCCCATTAGGGGACTTTGAATATTATCTCACATCTACATGGTCAAGGCCTTAACACCCAGCAAAGCCCATGTGTCTCAGCAATCCCAAGCTGACCATGTTGACCAAGTTTATCAGGGAGTTCTTGTTCATGATCAAAGTTTGAATTTTGGAAGGCCCGAGTTTACTGGATCCGAGATCTTATGTAGCAGAGTTTAGGTGAGCTTTTGGTTCCATGGCTTAGTACATGTATCTAGAGATTCCTACAAACCCAAGAAACATTATACACCAATTCCATTCAGATTTTGGGTTTAGATTTGTTCCTATTCTACATGGCTCTACACAAACAAGTTGTTAAAGTGGGGCCCAGACGATTAAGAGGCAGCCATGTGGCATGTTCTTAATGGCTCACAATAAATTATTATTGGGTCCATTGGACCAATCAGCAATAATCAAAGGGGCTTGCCTAT
>VDFB02371657.1:39039-62785 GCA_007258455.2 Sequoia sempervirens | reverse complement strand
AAATTTCTAAGGCATTGTAATATGCTATATTTGTAGTATGAACCTTGCATACTTCGCTCTTATCATTTTTGACAACTCTCAATTTCATGTTTGACATCACCAAAACTTGTTTTCTTTTGCCTACACTGACATTTAAGAAGTTGGTTGTGCTGAAAAGTATCTATTATGATAAGAGGTAAGACTATTGACTTTCTTGATAGTAGTCAAGCCTAGTCACTAATATTACAAGATAAAAAATATTTCAAATAAATAATGTTGATGCAATTGAGATCGATAAAATATTGAGAATAAGATTGATGCAAAATTGACTAGGTGTGAATATGAATGCTTTGTCCTAACAATTGATCATTAAAATATCCTAGGATGAAATTCATAAACATAGTCTTAGATTCACAATGCAATACCTTTGACACTCAAGCCATGGGTAATAATCACATTCCTCAAATCCATCTTGCAAAGAAAGAGGGTAATTTTAAATTTCAAATTGGAAAGACCATGAGCACAATTTTTTCTAGAGAAAAGAATTATGTAGGTGAACTAGTCGAGAGAGGTAGAGCCCTACACAATTAAATATGTCAAGTAATACACCAAAAGAATCAAATTAGATACTATACCATAAGCTTAGAACATCTATACAAAAAATAGAAAACATGAAATATACCTTTTATCCATTTCATTTATTTTTTTAATATTATATAATTAACTCTTAAAATAATGTTTTCATTAGTTTATGGTGACTTAACTGTGAGATCAAATCACATTTCAAAGTATGACCAACTTTGAGTATTGAAGAAACATTAGTTATTAGTGGTAAGAACCAACCATGGTCTAAAGATAATTGTTGGATAATTGTTCTTTACACTAAAATCTTCATGTCAATTACAAAAGAAAGAATGCTTGGACTAGTTTGAGATGTCTTATTTGGTGCATTAAATCCTCATATTATAGAATAAGGATGGTTGAAAGGGTTTATAGTGTCATATTTGGAGCATAAATTTCTCATTATCATAGATTTATGTTTATATTGGTTAGTAATGGATTGTTTATCTTATGATTATGTAATTATATAGTAAACATTTTTTAATTATTTTTATTATAAATGATAAATGGTTAAGTTGAAATAGAGTGCTTTTAGATTTAATTGTGAGATAATTTTTAATATGCCATCTATTATATAAAGAAGAATATAGTAGATTGCAGATAGTGCTCTATAAAAAGGCGAGGAAAGAGGAAGGGTAAGAAAAATGAGGAAAAAGCTTGATATTTCTATGGAATGCGCTCCAAAATGTTGATGCTAAAAAAATACTATATTGTTAAATCAAAACATACTTTAATTCACTATTATGAACTCTAGAAATATCTCGTTTCTTCTTCAATAATCATCTCATCTTTATTAACCACAATTTATGACTGTTAAATTGAATAATATTTAAAAATACCCATAACATATTATATCATATTTCTTGTTTTTGATAAGAAAAGCGGATATTGATGGGACCCAAAACCCATTACAAACATTTACCATATTTCTTGTTACAGACATCTCTCAAACATTTTACTTAAAATAAATGATATACACACCCAATCCACCATATATCTATAAAAAAATTAAATCCTCCCAATAAAAACCATTAAAGATAAAACATGATAGCTCACTAAAGAAACCAGAGGCCCTCCACACAAACCCACAAATTTAAAAACAAAAACAACTTTATAAACAAGTGGGCCAATCTCACATGGCAATCCTATGGTGAGATGCTCTTCCAAAAGGAGAGAATCAAATACCATTCCACAGGAAGTGCCCAAAACTATCACATTTGAAAAAGAAAAAAAAAGGAGGAAGGAGCAAAAGCAGAAGATTAAAAAAAATTCAAACCTATGGCAGAGTAGTCTGAGATAGAGCCATAGTCAACCTGAGCGCCCCCCATAAAAATATGTGCTTGAAAACAGAATTTACTTTATGTTTTGTGTGTGGACCATCCCATGCACATTCCTACTTTTTATAAAGTAACCTGCTTTTTCTCCCCCGCTGCAAGATTTTGTCTGAAGTCCTTGGAAGATTTGGATTCTTACTGACTCTTCTTTTTTGCATGCTCGCCTTCCCACGGGCACATCCCACATGCTTCACCTAATCAGGGCCAAAAACCCAATATGGATCCGTGACTTACACATGCTTGGAGCCTGCAGCAGTAAGAAAAAGTTGCAGAGGGGCTTCTGTTTGTAATCTTGTGGGGGAAAGGAATAATAACGTTATTTGCATAGACTTTGTTGTGAATGGACTATGGGAATGAAAAAGTAGTAAAGAGGTACCTATGAGTTGTTGTTTTTTGTTTTGTTTATGGGTTTTGCTTACTTTAAGAAGAAGGATGCTTTTGGTTGGGGAAGTATGGAAGAAGTATCAAAGTACCTTCTTGACTGACTGACTGATTGATGGGCATAATCATGTTATCATGCATGCTTTTTGATGTGAAACAGGGATATGTATGAAATGAGTACAGAGGAATGTTTTGAACCTTGTGCAATGCCAGCTTGACCTAAAACCACTACTTGGAGTGGTGTAGAAGTAAAGAGGCTTTGGACTTCAAAAAGAAACTCAACTTCAATGGGAGTGGAGCTTTTGGGTGGGGTGGTTACTTTTCATTTTTGTTTGTATTGGGAGTTCTATCTCTTTTTGGTGGCCCTCAACTTTATGGTGTTTCATATTTTCAATAAAAATGTAGCAGGTAGGGAATGCTCGACTCTGAATGTGTTTTCATGTCTCTGAACTTGAGTGGGTCACTCTGATTACTTTGTTTAAATTGTTAGTAATTTAATGGGTGTCTTAAATTTAATAAATTGTTATTTTCTTTTAAGTGATTTTTATATTATTTGTATTGTGTATAAGGAATTATTTTGTTGGGGTGTTTGTTTGATATATATATATAAGTTAATAACAGGGGTCTCCCCGCGATCCAATTTCCAAGGGGGCAAGCTAAGACGAGACTAGTCCCCTATGGGGGGACCCAACAACCCACAAGCCAGTCTCAATGGGCAAACCTGAGAGTGGAGTCGAACTCGAAACCAATGAGGAGCAAACCCATGGCCCAAGCCAACTCCACTACTCATGTGGGCTAAGATGATTATAATATTTTAACGAAAGTATTATATTAAGACAAATATCTAATATTTAAGATAAATATTGTCAAATATTTTATATAGGAAATATATAAGATTTATGTTTGTTAGATGGCATGTTACTTTAAAGAATTAGCATATCATGCATTAAGTTTAAATTGATTTTGTTGGTGATCTCCATCTATTCATCTTTATTATAATATAATAATTCTAAATTATAAATACAATTGAAATTAAAAAAGCATGTGAGTTGATATGTTTGATGCTATAATTAATGATGATGAATTGTACAACGTACTTTTGAAATCATTGTTAAACACTAACACGATAATATGATAATGATTTCTAGTGGACTTTAAAATTCGATTTGAAAGGAAAATTTAAAATAGCATACCAAAAAATAGACTGATTTGATCTTGTAAATTATTGTACCCACTTATAGTTATTTTGTCCAAACTAAATAGATTTTAGAAATAGGCTTACTTAAAAGATAAGATATTAAAGAATTATAGTAAACATAAATGACTAACTATACTAATAAAAAATATTCCAATTATTTTGTTATATTTTTTGTTTTTCTATTGATATCCATACAAAAATGAATACAGTGTTTAAAAGTATAAATTATAATGATATACAAATAATTATTATTTTAATTTAATTGTAAAAATTAAATGTTTCTTATAAATTCTAATTAAAAAATACAATCTAATTACAAATCAACTAATTACAATTAATAAAATCTTTACCAATAAATAAATATGTAATTACAATTAACTTATTATACTTATTAATTTATCCTTACAATATTATATATGCATTTCAACATTTTTCAATAAAAAAAGATACAAACCAAACAAAACATCCAAAGTTTATTAGACGTCATCACCTCCTAATATAAAGCTTAGGAATTGAAATCTTGATAATGTGAGCTCCTCGAAAAACTAAGAATATCGATTTTGGTACTTTGTATTTTAGTGCACTAAAGAGGAATATTTGGACAAGTTAAGGGGTGCTTTTAAATTTCTCTTGTTTCTTTCTAATGTCATGACTTTTGGATTTGTCTCTTTATGAAGACATATTCTAATGAAAAAGTTATAGGAACCCTTTGTTCCTTTCCTTGCAAGGTCAGGAGAATATGTCTATATAGCTAGGCTCCAAGTGGGTAGTGTTCATCTGGGCCAGTTTAAGTCAAATGTCAATTGGTTTCATTCACACTGGGCGTCATTTGAATCTATTAAAAAAATCATCTTGGGTAAAACCTAGAGCATGGGGAATATGTATAACTAGAACTCCCAAATGGCTTCCAAATTCATTGATTAGTGTTCCTCCATGTTGTCTTAGTTAAAAACATCACTTCCATTAACATATGTGTCAGACAACTTGAACATACAAACATGCAACCGAAATTCAATGATGTGTTAGGCCATCAAGCACATATATAAAGCATAATATAGGGTTGACAGTTGGTTTGAAACCAATTAAAAACTAATTTAGTATCATGAATATGAGGGAAATAAATGAGTTTTTTAAAATGGGAAAATGTTATAGAATTTCAAGTCAACACAAATAAACAAACACATCAATAGAAATTATAAAAGATGTATTGTGGTAGTTACCATTCAAATTCTTTATGAATAGGAATTTGAAGTATTAATATTTATTTGATTAGTTAGTTTATCATGGGTAGTGTTACATTTTTATATTAAAATATTAAAAGTATAATACAAGAGGGTGGAATAGAAATATATTTAAAGAAGTTTATGTTGATGTTAAAAAATATAAAAAAATAAAGTGGTCATTTGATTAGTAGTTTGGTTGATATAGTGTAGTGAATATTTGGATGTATTGAAAGTTTGTTTGATTAATCACATGCTTGCATTACTTAAGATGGAACAAATTGATGAAAATTTACTTTTCCTTGAAAAATGCACTGTCACAAAGTTGAATGATGTAGACTATGTCTACAATGAAAGATATGAATCTCATCTAAAATAAATAAAAAATATAGAGGGATGTGGTGCTAGTAACTCATCACACTTTATTGAAAATAAATGGAAAACACCTAAGGTACTTGCAAAATAAATAATTATTAAATTAAAATATTCTTGGTGATGTAAGATTGCTCAAGACTATGGATGCTTTTGCATTAGATGACATAAGTAACTAAAAAGCGAGTCCCTCAATTTGGGACCATTAAAGGGGAACTGAATGAGCTGACTTCAATTGCAGAAAGCCATGCACAATCCTCTATTGGTCTTCCTTTTCCTTTTACCAAATACTCTTCATGCTTTTTACTTCTAATTATCTTCCCAAGTATCCTATGGTATATCTCTTCAATTTCTTTAGTTTACAATTTGTGATTTTGTTTATCCTTTTTATTTCTACTTTGTGTACTTGTAGTTCTCCTTTGTGGTATGTTGTATTCAAATAACACTTATCATACTCCTAGAGGAATCAATCCACTTTAGGGCTAGGAAATTTCATCCTGAATGGAGATTGATCAACTCATCAATAGAATGTGAGTGATTTAAGGCCAGTTATTGAGAGTGCATAATATCTTCTTCACTTTGGACTTAGATAAACTTAGGAATGTGTTTTTAGAGCTATCCTAAATATGATTGATCATGAATAAATATAAATAAATTGGAACCTCTCTAGTAGTATCCAATGTACATGACCTAAAAGTTGTCATTAGATCAAAGACTAGCCTATTGCATATAAAACTTGTAGTAAGCTAATAAAGACATCATTTCATAGATACAAAATGTAGGCACAAAAAACATGATTCTTCAAGACAAGAAGTATTATGGCTTAGTATGGATACTTCCCTAAATGAATAATTGTATCACGAGCTACATATAAATTACTACTCCTACGCCTAAGCTATAGGTGAAAGATATATTTCATTTTTGAGTTTATGGTGGGTTATATATGTTTAGGATTGGTGTCTTATTTATTAGGTTATTGAGTCACAATTTACCAAAAATATGTAACATTGAAATAAAAAACAGAGGTATGATATCAAACAGCTACACATTCTTAATAATCCCTCTCCAAACTCTAGAAATCCATATGCAATAAAGAAGATACCATATTAAATAATGCCTATAATGAATTAAAGCTATAAAAATTATCAAATCCTTGTTACAATTATTCCCACAAATATGGAAAGAGGAAACCTTAAGTTATAAAACTTATCAAAATTCATCACTTACAAGCTCCCTAAAGATATGCAAATAACCAAGGAGAAATTTAGTTATGAATATCAGATACAAAATTTTTACCTTTTTGATAGGTGAATATACTTGCAGGAGTTAAAACCCTAGATGATCCTCAACACTCATTGTCACATGGAAATGTAAATTTTGTTTGGGGAGAATGTAGGAAAATGAGGTTCGAGGATGGGAGGTGCAAGGCTCCAATATAGGACTAGAGGTGGAATCTAGATAAATCCTTGAGCTAGAAAGGAATTTTATAAAAAAGGATTTGGAATAATGTGGGGAAGTCATGTGGAATTAGAAGAGGGAAGTGGAGGAAATGAAGGTCAAAAGGAATTTTTTTGGAGAAAACCCCAAAAAAAAAGGATTGTGGAATATTTTGGATCATTTGTAGGATTGGAAAGGAGGTTGGGATATAGGAAAAGTGAAGAAAAGTATGGATGTTCATCAAAATCTTGCACATAGATGGAATGGAGGAAAATGGGAGGGACATAGATCTCGAGGGACTTTGCAAAATTTTTGTGTGGGATTGATAATTAGGATAGGATACTAGATGAATAGAAGATGTCTAACAATCTACCAAAAGTATGCAACTCCACTAAAACTTAAAAAAATGACCAAAACACCCTCAAAATTAGAAATTTCTTAGATTTTTGTAACTTTTAGAAATTGATAAGGATAATGAGGATGAAGAGGAATAAAAATTAATTAATTTTTATAAAAGTGGGACCCTTTAAAATATTTATTAGATTAGTTATATGTGATGGAAAAAATTAGGTCGAATACACAAGGAGACTGTGAATCAAGAAAATTTTGACATTATCAAATTGAGTCCGAACATGGTACTCATACAAGTATGAAACAATAAATATTGTGAGATTCCGTGATATTTTGGTAACTCTACTTCACATTTATTTCTTGAATCAACTTTCTTGCATACTTTACATAGTCTAAATTTATTCATTGTTAGTTTGTTATATGACTTAATAGGAAATATTTATTCTTTTCATAGGTACACTAGTACTTTATCTGGACTAGCTCATATTATTTATTTATTTTCTTTTGATATGTAATATTTTTTACTTTAAATTTATTTTCTTCAATTAAACTCTCACTTCTTCATGTAGGCTTTTCATATGTTTTACATTTTTTTTCCATAACCCTCTTCATATGACTTATAGTGAAAAATATTGATGTATGAGCATCCAAAAGAAACCTACTAGATTTCACTACAAAATATCATTATGGATTATGGTAGATAACTAGAGTTATACAATATCTCATGAACATCATATTTAGATCTTAGGATTTTTGGATCAAAGTACAAAAATTTATCACTATTAGAAGATCACAACTCAAAGTAGTTATCATACAATTCATTAGGAAAAGTTTTCATAACCTTTCCATATCTTGTGGCATTAAGCACAAAATATCTCAAGATAGCATGAGATTATAGGGCACTTCAATTAGAACCACATCAAGTTTCTTCAACACCTAATGCTTCACTAGTAGACTTTAGTTGAGCTACATGTTATACTAGACATCAATATTTGAAACACCTTGCAGTTGACATAGATCATTCCTACAACTTGGAATTTATATATAATACCATATGGAATTAATTTATAATAGAGAATATTAGAAGAGAGAGTGAATCAAGGAAATAGAGTCAAGAACCAATCTTAGAAAGATAGTAATTGTGATTTAGTCTATGATAGTAGCTATAGAGTGAATAATTGTTGCATGTAATATTGTAGTAAGCCCATGGTGGATTGTGAACCATTCTATATTTTAATCTATATGTGATCAACCAATGAACTAGTTATCATCATTATATTATATTGAATCAATAATAAATTTCTTTTATATTCAAAATATATTCTATTGTGTTAATTATAGGCTACATGATTGAATAATCCTTTCTTTGGAATCTCCACCCATGACTACATGAAGTGGTATTAAAGCAAGTTTTTGATCCATTGGGAGGCATTATAACATATCTAAGTGTGAATGAATCATTGAATTGAGGCAGCTTGTGATTTTTTTTAACAAAGTGCCAATTGTGAGGTAATTGCAACCTTTTAGCCACATCATCGACCTAAGGTAGTTGCACCAAATCCAAGGAAAGATGCCACCAAGAAGGATTATTGGTATGGAAAATATCACTAGAAGGGTGGAATAAATTTTAGACATGATGAGGACAATGGAGATCCATTTAGATGTTGTAGAAAAATAAGAAAAAAATTCTAAAACCAAGACATGAGGATGAAATTGCTGATGAATTTGGAACTCAAATGGAAGATCGAGATAACAAAGCCATAGAAGAGAAAGAATCAAATTAGATCAAAATTTTGAAAGCTATTCCAAGATAGGTAAAGTACCTAAATTGATATTTATAACTATGAAGGTGGTTCAAATCCCGAGGAATTGATTTGTTGGATAAATGACATGGAATAATACTTTGAGTATGAAGAAGTTAAAGATCCAAAAAGAGTGAGGTTTGCAAAAACCAAGTTGAAAGGAAATGCTACTATTTGGTGGAAGAAAGTTTATTTATATTAGAATAGGAAAGTAAAAGAAAGGATCATGAAGTGGGATGGGATGGTGACAAAATTGAAGAATCAAATCATTCCTACCAATTATGAGCTTGAACTATTGAAGATATTTTAAAACCTAAGGTGAAAGGAAAATTTAGTGGAGTAAACTAAAGAATTTCAGAAGATGATCATCAGAACTAGACATAATGAAGCAAGCAAAGAGAAATTTGTGTGGTGAATCAATGGATTGAGGATAAGTGTCCAAGAAGACTTGAGCTTGGTAAGGATAACAATAGTTGAAGAAGAATACTAGTTCATGCTAAAAGTTGAGGAAAAGTTAAAAAATTCTTGAACATAAGTAGAGACGTAGAGGAGGAAGATTCCAAAGAGGTGGGTCACAAAACTGTAACAAAGGAAGGTCACATATAGGACATAAAACAAATAAATTCCATATTACAATGTTGAGAGAAGCAATAATTTTTGAGGGAGGAATGATAGGAGTTTGTACAACAGTGATAGAGGGAATGATAATACCTACCGCAATGAGAGATATTAGAGGGGTGACAAGAGATTTGATAAGAGGCCATTAAAAGGAACCTATTTCAAATGTGAAGGTGAAGGGAATAGGAAATTTGAATACTACTAAGGGAATGATAGAAAAAGGGAAGAGAATAATGTAAGGGAAACATATGTAGAGGAAGAACCTATTAGATCACAAAGTTTAGTAGGAAAACCTGAGAAGGGTGAGTCATTGGTAACGAGGAGAGATTTTATGAAAATAGAAATGCCCGAGGAATTGATGCAAATGAAGAGCTTATTTAGAATAAAATTAAAGTTAGGAGTTAAGTGTTGTAAAGTTATCATTGATAGTGGTAGTACAAAAAAATTGGTTTATGAGGAAATCATGAATAAGTTGAAAAGGATAAAATATCCAAACCCATATATGATCTCATCATTTCAAGATAAACATAAGATAGTGATAAGTGAATATTATTTGGGGAAATTTCACATAGGATATTTCAATAATGAAGTGTTTATTTATGTTATGCTAATGGATTTATGCCATATATTGTTGGGAAGACCATGTAAGTATAATAGAAAGTGGATTCATGATGAGAGAAATAATACTTACACTATGACCTCAAATGGAAAAAAGGAATATACTTATATCTTTAGAAGAAGAAAGAATTCATTAATTTTTTGGTAATTTGCTAGAATCTATTTGGTTGATGAGAGATTTTTTTTTGGATGGCTTGAGACATTAGAACATGTGTTTTTCCATGATTTTGAAAATGTATGGTAATTAAAACACCACCACAAATGATAAAGAACTACCATAGAAGGAAGTCATTGAATATTTGATAGAGTATCAATATATTGTGTTAGAGAATGTATTAGAAGGATTGTCATTGGTTCAAAGTATCAATCATTAGAATGAGCTAATATTAGGAGCCAATTTTCTAAACAAAGAGACACATAGGATGACACCAACAAAAAATATGGATTTAAATAGACAAGTGCAAGAGTTGCTAAGAAAAGGATTGATTAGGAAAAAATTAAGCCCATGTGTAGTAATAGTTTTGACACCAAAGAAAGATGAAGAATGGAGGATACACATGGATTCAAGAGCTATCAACAAGATCAAGTTGTCAAGTACCAATTCCATACCAAGAATGGATGACCATTATGGATACCTAAAGAGTGGATATCATTAGATTAGGATTAGAGAAGGAGATGAATGAAAAACTACTTTTAAGAAAAATGAGGGCTTGTATGAGTGG
Source organism: Sequoia sempervirens (assembly GCA_007258455.2). Taxonomy (NCBI): domain Eukaryota; kingdom Viridiplantae; phylum Streptophyta; class Pinopsida; order Cupressales; family Cupressaceae; genus Sequoia; species Sequoia sempervirens. The sequence continues at coordinate 52,132 of VDFB02371657.1, read as the reverse complement.
TTAGTTGTGCCTTTTAGACTATACACAAAGCACATTCTTGATACCGATGAACGAGGTAATGAAGAAATCTTTTGAAAATTTTGTTCCTTTTTACCTAGATGATATCTTGATTTTTATTATGACCAAAGAAAAAAATGTGATACATTAGGAAATTATTTCATAGATTGAGAGAAGAGAAACTACTTTTAATAAGATAAAACAAAAGAAAGGGCCCAAACCCATTTAAAAAAAGATAGAAAGGAAAAAAAGGTGAGTCTCACTAGGAGTGAGATTGAAATAAAGATATGTATGCATGTAAAATAATATAATTAAATGCTAAACTAATTTTTGAATGGGGAGCGAGAGTGCGAGGGCATCGGGTGGAAGGGGTTTTGAATCTACAAAGGGTGATGGAGCAGATGACGATGACCTAGATGGAGGTTTTTTGGCAGTTGTGCAGCTTGAGGGGACTGCTCTTGTTGCTTGGCTTAGCTAGCTTATTGGAGTTGACTTTGCTAGGGGAGGATGGGCAGTTTTTCTGCCTTCTTCTCTTTCCATCTATGCTCTAGTCATGTGTGCTTTCTGGGGAGGTTGTGTTGGCCTTCCTGTTGTGGTGGTAGAGGCTTGTTGGGTCTCTTTTTTCCTCTTGGTTGTCCTGCTTTCCTCTCTACCTGAGATAGTGGGATTTCTCTTGAAACCATGGCTATGGAGGCAGTGGAGGGTTGTCTTTGGGCTTTCCCATGTTCTAGTGATGTCTCTTTGGGAGGATATTTCTTAAAGGCTGCTTGGATGTCTTGGCTATGTCGGTGGAGAGAGAGGTTTTGGTCCTTGGCTGGTGTGCTGGGTGTGGTTGTTGAGGCTACCTATTGGTTGGTGATGCTATTTTTGGTGGAGGAAAAGGCCTTCTTGGTGCAGGGGGTTGTTGGTCCCTGTGAACATTGGTTGCAGGTGATGGTTGAGAACCTATCTGTTGTGGCTTAGGGCCCCTAGTTTTTGAAGATTAATCTGATGAAGGGGTTTGGTTTTGTTTTTTGGAATTTTAGTTCTTCACAATTTTCTTTTGTTGTGAAGTTGTTGAGGTGTGACTTCTAGGTCATGATCCCCCTTTTGGAGATGATCCTTATTCTATTCAAGGGGGTTTATTTTCTATTGATGGCATTTTTTTTGTGCTGGCTGATGGTTTTGGTGTACTCTATTCTATTGCATTTCAGCCATGGCTTTTCTTCTCCTTGCATGCTCCAGTGTCCTTCCTTGTCAAAGGTGGTAATGATTTCCCTCTCTTCTGATGCTCTCTTTTTGTTTATATAGTTATTGTCTTCTATGGAGGCGAAGACTGCTCCCATTGAGGTGGAACCCTCTTCTATTGAGGGGAAGGTGGTCGTTGTTGTTCATATGGAGAGTTCTTTTCTTATTTGCTTGTTCCTATCGAGGGGGAGATTTTGTGTGCAAATAAGTAAAGTTGTTGGAGGTTGGGGCTCTCATTTCTCCCTCTCCTATAGAGGGGAGCTCCCTCCTTTTGAGGTGGGGTTGGAGTTAGCATTTAAGGTTGGGTGTTGCTGCATGAAGGCTGTTGTGTTTTTTTGCTCCATTGTTTACCCTATGGAAGTGGATTTTTTAGAGTTCTTGGTGTTTTTGATTATGGGTTTGATGGTGATTTCCACTATCAAGAGGATTGTCTCTCTTGGCTCAGGGGTGTTTTATCTGAGCAGTTGGTTTGTTGTTACCTGACTGATGTAGGAAAGTTCAATGTTTATCTGAGTTGGGTTTTTGGTCCCAGATAAAACCAGGTTGTAAATAGGATTTTAGGCCCTTGCTTGTTTGTTTGTTGCAACATGTGTAGTCTTGATTTTCTTTTAGAGGCTGCTTTGGGGCTGTTGTTGGTTTTTTATGTTATTTTTGATGCAACTTGCTTAATCTTGTTCTAGATTTCAGAATCCCATCAAAACCTATTTTTTACCCTTAATCAAAATAATATAATTAAATATGCATAAAATATAGCTTAAATAAAACCAAATACATGAAAACCTCAAATGATCAAGTGTAGTATGTTGATAGATTTATACCTTGGATGTGGTTGCTCATGATTTCTATAGCATAAGGGTATGATCAAGATAATTCAATAGAAATTTGAGTAGCATAACATTAGCATAAAGTGGATTCATATGGGATGTCTAAGGCCTCTCATTTATAGAATTTTCATGAGAAAAATAAAGGTTCAAGATGCATTGGTGATGAATGGCTAGAATTGATTGAGGATTATGGCTTGCATTAAAGTTGTAGTCATGTGACATGTGTCACATGAGAGATATGGGATAGGTATAGGATGTGCATTAGGAAAAAATCCTTATGGAAATGGTTAGAATTAAGAGGTGGGCTATTAAATGAATGGGTGAGATGGAAAGTTAGTTTTACTTTTGGCTAGGTGTCTATATTTAGTGAATCTAGACAAGGAGTTAGTTAGACATGTGAAGTGGACACTTGTCACATGAGGACAAATCTAGATTATGATTCATGTGAACAAGATAGATAGCTAGGATTAAATGGATAATAATTAGAGACAAGAGGAAATTAAATGATAGAAGAAAAGGTAATGGGAATTAATTAGCCTAAATTAATTAATTAATTGATTTAGTTGGAGGATTTGTGATAAGTTTAGAATTAATTAAATAAATATAAAATTTATTTAATTAAATATTAGAATAGGGGAAAATGTTATATTAATTAAATAAATATAAATTTATTTAACTAAATATTGGGATAGGGGAAAAGGTTAAATTAATTAATTAAATAATAAATATGTATTTAATTAAATATTAGGATATGTAAAGTCAAGTGTGGTTAGGTTAAGGTCACATTTAAGGTGTCTACATTTTTCCCCTCTTTGAGATGATGTTGCGAGTAAGAGAAGTAACACAATTTCAAAGAAGAATAAAATATAAAGGATAGGTGGGGGATAAGGACTAGTGGTATGATGCCCCAATCACTAGCAAGGGTGAGGAAGGATGGCAAGGAGGTAGTGGTATGCCCCCATGAGAGGACAAGTGAGTTCAAATAACATGAGTGTGCTCTCGAAATGGATAAGAGGACTCGAGGATAAAGGATGAACTAGAAAAGGATGGAGGAAGATGATGGATGAACATGGAGGAAAATGATTATCATGCTGCAATGATATCAACAACCTATATTTCATAGTGTACTTGGAATTAGGCATCAAAGTATAAGGAACTAGGATGATAATGTTCCAAGTACATGATAAAAAAGGTCAAATGAAAACATATGCCTTATAATGTAATGCCCTGAGTTGACAAGCTTAGAACAAAACCTCATAGAACATTTTTTTTAAAACAAGGATAACAACACCAACAATGCAACATTGACATTTCACACTTGTACAATCAACGTGCACACAAGTGACACAACAACATAATGTTAGATACAACAAGGTACTTCACCATTACATAAGAAAGGTGGTAACAACCAAAGACTAAAAAAATGTGGGATAAATCCACCATGATGTACAAATAGAAGGGAGAGAGAGGATAACACCTACACAATGATTATTTACTAGATCATGATCATGTTCTCTCATAACACCACTCTAGGACAAGATAAGGGATTCATCAACCTACAATCCATAACCAAACACACTAAGCTAATATAAACACAAAGGATAACCTGCATAAAAATTTTCCTAACTAAGAGGTACAACTCACCACAAATTGGAATGCGAACAAGTCACTTCCAAATAACTCCATGCTTCCCAAGACATCCTGTCACAAAGCAAATTCACCTAAGGGAAACAACTACTCTATACAACCCCATGAAATATTATTATTGTTAAGTAAACTATAAAGATGATCCACAAAGGCTTATAACCTTTTAAATACATCACAAGACTAGGAGAATCATCTCCCAAACCCTAGGTTTAACCACCTGGTCATATTGGGAGGTTGCACATAAAAATATGCAAGAGATGACATAAATCCTCAGTGATGGAACTTGAGAACTAGGTAAAAAAACTAATAGGACCCTAGGACTATGGTGAACAAAATTTTTTCACAAATTTTTCCCAAGTGGATTCGTAAAAATGAAAGGAAAGCTCAAGTTTAGAGCTAGAGAAATTTTGACTAGGTTTCAAGGTTTTAGATGACCAAAACAACCAAAAAAAATAAAAAAGGGGCATACAAATTATTTGAAAAGGTGAAAGAGATTAGAAAACCCTCACCTATCAGTGATTGAGTTGATTCACTCTTTGGTTTTTGTATGGGAGTGAGGCTATCCCTACACAAGACTAGGTTGCTCCAACAACCTTAAGAAAAAAAATTAGTTTTTAGATTTTTAGGCCTGTCAAACCTATTAAACACACAAAAGTATTGAGAGGGGGGGCAAGTCAGTAATTAATCAAATATTTCCATTTATCATAACTTAACCAAATAAATCATGACATGTAGAAGAACACAAAAGCATACAACCATAACACTGAAGTTTTGAAAAACCCTACAAGGAAAACCATAGTGAGCAAGTTGTTTGGATCTATTTTCCAAATTTATCCCATCAGAGTTTAGAAAAATATATCCCTTTACATTTTCACATTAATTTGGGATTATTAAAATGGACATAATTGTGCCTTATTTTGGTGTTGTAAAGTGTACCTCTTTACACTTTCACACTTATTTAGGGATCCTTTAATTAATTGAGCTTAATTTTCCTTAATTGGCCCTTTAATTCAAATCCAAGCCTATTTAATTGCATTTTTTGAAGAGGAAACTTGACATTCATGAATGCCTTAACATAACACTTCTCATTGAGCAATGTGTGTCCCTAGGGTTAGGACCTAGGACCCATTCTACCATGGGCAATGAGTCCTCCCTTAGACCTAGTACCTAAATTTAAATTATGTTTTTGGTGGTATTTTAACATTTTCAAATCTATATTATGTTGGTGTATGATGGGATTGATCAAATGAGATATACACAAAGTGACATCCCTTGCTTCTAAATATTAACCCTCATCCAAACAGAGAATACAAACGATGGGTTTTCAAAATGAAAGCAAGCCAAAAGATAAAACCGCTCCCCATATTTGGGTTGGTCCTTCTCTTGCACTATCCGCTAACTGTTATGCAACTTTGCCCTGATTTTGTTGAAGCGTACAAAGGAAACGCAAATGGTAGCAAGAGACTGAAGAATAGCTGTTGAAAGCTAAAATGGAAGGAAGCTTTGCACATAGACAGCAATTGAGATGGATGGTTGAGGGATTAATCTTTCTAGAAAGATTTGCAAGATCAATGGATGGGAATGCATGAGGAGGATGTTACAAAATGGATGGTTGAATTAAGTCTCCCGAGAAAAGATGCCAAAGAATCACAATGAATTAGAATTAGTACCAAGAATATGCTATTCTTGGAGGGAATCGGCTTGAGGAAGACATCCCTACAAAGGAGCAATGCAGGCCATGATAGACATGCAGGCTAGGATAGGCATGCAAGGACATGTAGGGACATGCAAGCTATGATAGGAAATGAATGTTATGATAGGGGATTATGACAGGGTATCTTTGACCAAATGGTGCATAAATAATTTATTTTAAATTATTTATTCGAAAATGGAGAATTGGAAAATAAATAATTTATCCAAATTATTTATTTAGAAATAGAAAGAAAATGGACAAGTGGAAATAAATTTATTTATTCAAATTATTTATTTGTGAAAATAAGAAAATGGATAAGTGGAAAATAAATGGTTATTCAAATGAATTTTATTTGAAAAATGAGGCATTTAATTAAATTTATTAATTAAATTAAATGGAGAGATAGAAATTAGACCTTAAATAATTAATTTAGATTAATTATTTATGGGAAGGTGGCATGGGATAGTTAAATGAATTTTAATAATTATTTAACTATGAAAGAATTAAAGGACCATGAATAGATAAATAATTAATGGTAATTATTTAACTATAGATGAAAGGTGACAAAATAATTAAATAAATAATAATTTATTTAACTATTGAAGAAGAGGAAGAAATTAGTGACACAATTAGTTTATTTAATTGGTCAAGATAGAATAAATATTAGAAAGTGAATTAATTAAATAATTATTAAAAATTATTTAATTAATAGAGGAATATAATCAAACATAATTGAATAACTAAAATTATTATTGAAGGACGAGGATGAAGAAAAAATGACACTTTCGAGGCTTAGGACATTTTTATGTGTCTATAGTTGGATTGAGTTATTTGATTTTTTGGGAAATTAAGAATATATATCTATAAATATAATTTTATTTCATCATTTGAAAACCTAGAAAAGAAATTCAAATCTAAAAATTTCAAGAGCATTTCACAAGTGATCAAAGGAATTCAAGTAGAAATATTAGAGTTTTATTGCAGCAATCAAGATCCAATTGTCATATCAAATTATTCTTGCATCATGCATGTTATTGGAGCTAATATGGTGATGTAGGTTTCATGATCCATTCAAGCATTCAAAGCATTATTTCAAGCAAGATTCAAGGTTCAAGATCCACATCCATTGAAGTCATTTCATGCAAGTTAGATTTATATTCCAAAGGTTTATTCAAGGGTTTGGTGAGTTGTGACATTGAGTTGTTCATTTTTCATTCCTTTCATGCTATTTTATTTCATTTGAAGGTTTAATACCAAAGTGGGGTTTGACCAAGGAAACCCCCATTCACCAAAAAAAAAACCATTTTCCCTCTTGATTTGTGTTTGTAGATTTAGGTGGAAGAAATCTTGAAGATCTCTTGAAGAGAAAAATTGGAGAACTTGTCAAAGTTGCAAAAGTTGTCATCTCACGAAAATTCACTTGCAAAAATTATTTCTAGCCTTTTGAATTTGAAACTTGGGAAAATTGAAGGATTTGGATCTATAGCAGAGGCTTCTGAAATTCGTAGACCAACCCTAACTCAGAACCCATTCTCCCCTAAGTGAATGATTCCCAAATCAACTTTAGTAACTGACTTTTGGTGACTGGTACACATCATTCTTCCTCTCTTAGATCTATGATATGATTTATAGTTCTAATTATTTATAGTTTTATCTAGCCATTCCAAGTTTTAGATTGCACTTTGGATTTAGTTAACTATTTTTTATTTTTCTCCCCAAAGTGTTGTTTGACTAGGACCCCCATCCTTGAAAAAAAAAGGAAATCTATAGATTCACTTTGACTTGATTCACCTAAGATTTAATAGTCATTTCATTGTGTGGATCTAATTTCCTAATGGAATTAATGAAGAATAGGTCTCTAAGTGGTTCAATCCCATATTAATACCACCCATTAACCTATTGTTCTTTGGTTCATTTTGGTGAACCCGACTTTGATTATTGCATTTTTCTAATTTTGGAGTCCATTTTCACCCTAGATCTAGATCTTGCATTCATTTGGATTGAATTGCATTGAATTGAATCTCATTCAGGGCTGTTTAACTTGCATTATTTTGCATTTCATTTAGGATTTTAAGATTGCATGTTTGCATCTCTTAAAATCTAAAAAATACAAAAAAATCAGCCATTTTACAAATCATTTACATAACATTGCATCATCATTCATTTGCATTTGAAAATTGAATCAAAATTGCACATCAAATTAGGTCTCCTAGTTTATCATTTTTTTCACAATTTGAATTTGCATTCAACCTTATTTTTACAAAAAAAATCAAACTATAACTCACTGTTTAAAATCAAAATCTAGAAACCATTAGAATCAACTCAAAAATTTGTAAAAACATTTAAAAAAACCCTAAGCTAGGACCCATTTTCCCTAGGGCAAATGAGTCCCTGATCAGGGCCATTTCTTGAATTTTTGGGAATTAAATTTTTTTTTTCTATATCCTATTTTGTTGTTTTCAGATTTTTGTTTCAATTTGCAAAATTTATATTACTTAGAATTGACCATATTTTAAAGCTTCATTTGATAAATTTAGTGCATTCTATAAATTCAAAATTCTATTTACAAGACATCATTTTTAGGTTTTTGCATAGTACAATCAGAAAATTATCTTGTTTAGAATCTAAAAATTGTATTTACATATTTACATTACATTATACATCCTAGGTTACTTTATTGTATTTCACCTTTTATCCATTTTGGGTATACATTGAGTTTGTGAAACTTGTATGAGATTCACAACTTGGTGTCCTATTAGCAATACTATTGTGAGACATAGTTTGAGACTCATGTCATCCCGTGATACACCATTCACAGTGGATATTGGGTTCTCCAACTCTTTCACTCATAGTGTTGATACTATTCAACCCTCTATGGACCATAGTCTTCATACCTCATTTCCAATGAATTCTCTACCTACAACTAATGTGGATGATGTTGAAACAATGACTACTAATGTCTCGCAAGAGAACATAAGAAGGATAGATGAAGAAATAGAAAAATTGAAAAACTTTGTGACTTCTGAAAACATTTCTAGTAGTGACATTCCTGCTTTAGATAATGTGACGAAAATTCTTGAAAAGGAACATGGAATAGAGATTGTGCAAATTCTAGCTCATATTGTTGATAAGAACACCCCTACCATGACTAGTTGTGCTCAGGATTTTGGGTATACTTAAAGTCAAGGTAGAAATTCAATTCCTCCTTCTGCAACCCTTACCTCTATTCCTACATAAACTAGTACTCATGTTACTACAACCATCCAACCTAATAGAAATGTCAACACTTCCTTAAGTATTTCCACTAGAAATCCTTCTACCTTTGTGAATTCAAATCTCATATCCCCTAAACCATCCCCCCTCACAAATCTAAATTCACTTTCCCTCCACATACATACATAACTCCACCTTATTCACCTCCATCTTATAATACCAACAATAATCCAATCCTTAACACACTTTTGCAAAATATATCATCCCTCCAACATTAAATTTCCACACTAAACCAAAACAACAATTTCCAACCTTCACAATACATCGAAACCAATTGGTTATCCTTGGAGATATTGAGAACACAAATGCCACAAGGTATAGAGGTTCCTAGGTTTGAGAAATATGGCAGGAAAGGAGATCTTGTTAGCTATATTTCTACTTATAAAACCCTATGTAGTGAATTAATTTTTGAAGATAAACTCTTGGCTAAACTATCCCCTCGATCTTTGAAAGACACTGCTTTAGAGTGGTTTTTGCACCTTATCGAATAATTCAATTAGATCATTTAATAAATTTATTTATTCCTTTTACATCCACTTCAAAATCCACATGCATCCTAAGATGACCTTAGCTGATTTGACGACATGTAAAATGATGGTGAAAAGGTCACTGATTTTATAGCACGATACCAAATGCTTTATTCACAAATAAACATTAAGATTCCTGATGTTGAATTTCAAAGAATTTTTATTTCCAATTTGCAAGATAAAATCCAAACTAAGCTTGATATTTTGAGGTTTCCCTCCTTCACACAGTTGTGTACAACCCTTCATGATTACCAAAATTTAGTTAGTAGTTGTGAAGTGAAAACTCCCTCTAACTATCTTGAAAAGTTCAAATCCACACCTCAAACCAACTATTAACCTTTCAAGAAAAAAAATAAGGTATTTCTAAAAATAATTCCCCTCAATCAAATCAAAATTTTAACACCCAAGTGGCTGGTATAAAGATGAAAAAACCATATGCCTTTATGGATAGAAATAGACAATTTACACCCCTACCTGATACCCTTCATAATATCATGTTGCAGCTCTTAGAAAAGAATTTGATTTCCTTACCTCCTATTAGAGCTCTTGCTCCTACTAATCCTTTACCTTCAAACTATAGATAAAATTCCTATAGAAATTTCCATTGAAAAAATGGATATGATACAAAATATTATAAGTGTCTTAAATGTTTGTGCAAGACCTCATTGATTCTAAACATATCCCAATTAGAGGTCTTAATGATCAAGGTAATAAATCTGTAGCTCCTCCTAATCAAAATTTGTAAATCTTTACCAATCCTATGCCTAGTCATAATATATCCTTTTTCAAAGCTAGTGAAACAAAGAATGATGTGATGAATGTTGACATAGATGATGAAAATAAAAAGGACAATAGGAACAACTTTATGGATGGTTTGGTTGGATTTATTGATGCTAAACCTCATAAGGGCCTAACTAAGATTCCGCTTGACATTGCTTTCTGACAACAAGGCATATTTAAACATGCACCTGGTGGTCCTCTTTACATAGCTAGAAGAATCAATGACAAATCTACTAATGGGATTTTAATTGATCCCTTTTGTGTAGAGAATGTGATCACTAAAGAATTCCTATTTGTGCATGAGATTTATCAAGATACATATGAAGGATCGAAAGCATGGATCAAAACACATAATGGTTTTGCTTTCCCTACGATTGGTTTGATGAATCTCACTTTAAAGTTTGGACCTAAGAATTAAATGTCACATTCACCATCATCCTGATGTCAGATCAATTTTGTGTGAAGTTAGGCTATACATGGCTTCGCTCCATGAATTCCATCCCGTTGGTTTTGCATAAATGTTTAAAGTTTCCATTTAGAAATGAGATATTTACTATGCATCATAGTGGCTTTAATCTCGTGTCTTTCGATGGGAAATTTTCATTGGATTTATTTTGGCTTGAGTCTATTGAACCTATTAGACCCTATGAAGACTTCTTTTTCAAATCCTATCAAAATTTTAAGGTAAAGCACATAACAAAATTATCCCTTAGTAATATGCCTCAACCCATGATTGAGCCTCCTATCCTTGATGAGACCACATGATTGAACCAAAATCTCTTTCAAGGAACCAAGACCAGCCTATGAAAAATCCTCCCCTATTTCATATAAGAGACTACAAGATAACCAAATAAATCTCATTGTGCCTACTAAAGTCAAACAAGTTTACAAAGCTAAAGAGAAAGTGGTTGAACAACCTCCCATGGTTCCTTCCATTCCCCCCTTAAGGGAAGAAAAGGAACCTATGGTTGAAAAAATTTCTCTTACACAATCACAACTTAAAAAATGCATGAAAAAAAAATGAAATGCTAGAGAGCGTTGGTGTAGACATTGTGCTATTGCTCGTTCGTTACAAGCAAAAGAAGAAAATAATAACATAGACAATCAAAATACATATTTTCTCAACCAATTGCATGATGCCTCTCCACCCTCGCTGCAACATAAACAAACTTCTATGGATATTATCATTAGACCACCTATTGTGATTAACTTGGATGATGATAATGAAATTGCAAAGATTGATGAACAAGTGCATAATGAGTTGAATTCGCTTTTTTCATCTTCTATGAGCTTAAATGATAATCCTCCTAATAAGAGTGTTGAAATTGGTGCTTGTCCTAGTTTGGAACTTGATGTTGTCCCTTTGGCTAGTTATTCACATTCCAAATATACTGATCAATATTGGGATGCAGACAACTTGCTATAGGTTGAATCTCATGTGCCTTACTAGTGTTTTCCTTTGTTTTCTTTTCATGTTATTTGTGTGATTGCATGTGTGTAATGTGATTCCCCTATAGTATTATGTTTGATGTATCTCTCTCTCTTTATGTGTATTCCTCTATTTGTACCTACATTCTTCCATATGCCATAAAAAAATATCTTTTCTTTGTCTTGTGTTTTTCTTTTTGGGATGACACAAGGAGTTAAGACATTTAGGTCTCTTCAATGTTGACCCAAAATCTTTTTCTTTGTTTTCTCTCTCTATGTGTCATTCTTCCTTTTTTGTGAGTATTTAGGGAATGATGATGTTTCTGAGCTCTATAATCACATTGTAGAAAAGACATACTGAACCCGAATCCATAGATCCCTTATGTGCTTGGGATTTCATTTTGGGGGAAACTCCTCCCTCTCTCTTTTTCATGGTGTAGCTTCATTCAGGAAGATATGACTTGGCATAGGGATTTCCAAATAAGTTCTCATGTCTTCCTTATTGATTAGAATTGATTATTGCTACTTTAAAGTAAATTTATCCCAACAATGGTGCTAGAAATTTCTTTAAAGTGGGGGTATACATTGGTCTTATTATTTTCAACATTCCTTACATTTCATTGTGTGATTTTCTTTCTTCTTGTGATGCATCCTTTTCTTGGTGGTGTCATTGGGTTTGATGTCCTCTAAAAGCATGATATTTCTTTTATCCTAGACTTTTCCTCTCTTGGAGACATTAGGCATGATGTTCCCTAAGAAGACACCTTACATGAACTAAGCAAGATCACTTTGAACAAACCTTTACTTACATTTTTTTTCATAAGTGTTTAGCATAATACAACTTGTTAACCTTGTGAAGCTCAAATTTTTTTTTTTTGTTTCGTGGTTCCCTATCAAAGTTATCAAAGGATATCTTTGGTATGGTTACTACAGTGAGAGCCTATAGACCTGGCATGACTTTCCCACTAAGCCACTTTTTTGAGGGATCACCTAGTGGACAACCTGAGGTTCCATTAGCCCAGAGTGAGTGTGCATTGTTGTTTACATAGTGGACATCATGTTTCACTTGTGAATTTTTTGGATAATCAATCAAGACATGTTCTACATCGCATTGGATAGTTAAGGCTTGATTTTCCCTTTTCTTTTAGACAAATAGCTGAGGCATGTTCCACATCGCATTAGATAGTCAAGGCTTGATCTACCATTTTTGTTTTTACCTTTTCCTTTTAAGTATTTTTTATTGTATGATTGAGTAATCTTGTCATTGTTGCATGCATATATTTTTAATTTCTACTTTAGTATGATTTTTTGCTTGTGCTCATCCTCTCACTAAAGTGGGGGCTAAATATAGTGTATAAAAATGCATCCCTTTTACATTTTCATGCTTAATTTAGGATTAATATTAAAATGGACTTAATTATGCCTTATTTTTGGTGTTGTAAAGTGTACCTCTTACACTTTCACACTTATTTAGGGCCCCTTTAATTAATTGAGCTTAATTTTCCTTATTGGCCCCTTTAATTCAAATCCAAGCCTATTTAATTGCATTTTCCCAAGAGGAAACCCGACATTCATGAATGCCTTAACATAAAAGTTCTCATTGAGCAAAGTGTGTCCTAGGGTTAGGGACCTAGGACCCATTCACCCATGGGAGAATGGGTCCTCCCTTAGTCCTAGGACCTAAATTTAAATTATGT